>JAVFBY010034796.1:0-13150 GCA_034781015.1 Tonicella lineata
TAATATTTATTTTTTTATGTTTTCTCCTCTGTAACCACCCACATAGAAATTCGTACAATCGGAGCAATTGTCTCCGGAGCAAATGTCGCCGGAGCAATTGTCGCCGGAGCCAATGTCGCCGGAGCAATTGTCGTCGGAGAAAATGTCGTTTTTTCGGAGCAATTGTCGCTGGAGCGAATGTCGCAGGAGCAATTGTCGGGTTACCCAATTTTATAGACCAAGCACATTGTGTTCCAACAGCTTAATCGTAGGGGACGGATGTTACCGGAGATAGACGATTTGGAACAAAATTGATTATGTTCTTTACAATGCAACAAATTGGCTGTTTCTATATGATGAACAGTTGTCGAGAAATAAGTTTTTAAAATGTAAAATCTGCCAACTATATTCACTGTTTGTCTTGCCTGAATACAAATATATATATTTTTTAAATGCATTAGGGCCTACTAAAAGTCGATCTTGCTTAATCCTGAAACTCAGGCCGATTAAAGCTTATTGTTATTATTCCATATGCCTGGTGTCGGCCAGGGATTTTATTTTTTTCAACGAAGATGAAAGTTCTTCACCGGTTTTGCTATATAGGCCTACGTCATAAATAACTGAAACAGCCGGCGGCCTTTGCGGGCTTCCTCCATGCTTAAACTTTCCGGGGCCTTGGTGGCCCCTGGCCTTAATCTTGTTAGAGGGATGACTATGTAGGCTATATACCTAGCGGAATATGGCAAAAACACGAAAAATGCATATGATATCGAAAGGATATTCTAGCACCCCCCACATTCTCGGTCTCATCTTAAAACGATGTTTATTGATAATTAAACTTTACACTTAACTAGGCCCCTATATGTTGAGCCTATATATTTTTATTAGGCCTATAATTATATGTGATTCTAAACTTGTTTTGTTCTTTTTAATATGCTGCAAACTTGAAATGTATTTGTTTTATTCCCATGTTTTTGTTGTATTCTCATGTAAATTGATGTAATCAAACATGAAATAAAATCAGTATCAGTAAATTCGGAGAAATCGACCCTTGGGTGGCGTATAGGTCATTTGAGGTCTATATAGGCTTCCCCATTTTGGAACCAATACGTACTATCTAGCTTTTTAACGCAGACTATATACCAGCGAAGGTTTTTATCGAATGAGGCTTCCCAACTTAATAAATGCCACTTACAGAAGTTGCTACGGAAAAATAATTTAAACTATCGGTATTAAACTTTTTTGAATAAATTTTATGCCATTCAAAGATTTTTTTTTCGCAGAACAATTGCACCTAAGAAAACAAATTATTAAATAATTTTAAAACATGGCCTTTAAATTATTGTGCAAATACGTTTGACAAGAATCCGAAGGAGAGACACGAACGACAACTCTAGTCGGGATTGGTGCAACAGGTGCGCGGAAGAACACAATATTTACAACATTTAGAGTTATTGCATGTGTACCAATAACTATAACGCTGTTCTGAACTTTGACCTAGAAATATTTGAGGTTGTAAAAATAGTAGTGCCAGTAGATTCAAGAGTGACGCGTAAAACGGACCGTAACTATAATTATTCTGATGCAGTAACCCATGGCAACCGCCTGGTGTCCGAAGTCTAATTTTAGGTCACGCTGATTTGCACTGACCAGGTCGGGTATTTTAATCAACTGTTAGATAAATGTGAACAGTGGATCGAAAGGTCGCTTAACAACCTACAGGCTGCATTTTTATGAGGTCAAAGTCCACTGTTTCGAGACTCGCTCGTCAGATGAGCAGGATAGTTCGGAGTATGTCGGACAATCTTATGTTTTACGGCAAGTTGTTGTTGCACACGGTGTTGGGCGGTGCCCTCTACTGGGGAGCCGGCCTACCAGCGTCCGTGACAGCCTTAGGGGTGTTTGGAGCATACCTTCTGACAGGCGGATGGGACTTTGCCTGGGTTGTCATCAAAACTTTGCCAAGAGATATTAGGTAAAATAGATATTAATTAATAGCAATATTGTGTTATAATTTACTTTGTTATAGTATCCACCCTAGAAGATTAAACTTGTCTACTTTAACTTTAGCATGTATTAAACTCGCACATTTGGAGGCTCTAATTTTGCACCATCCCTAAAAAAAATTCGGAAGGCTTCATTTACTTCCTTGGTATAAACCACAGACCAGACTAGTTTACGCTTCGAAATCCATAACCGCTTTTTTAAAACGACTTATATTTCCAGGCGCCTTTCCAATCAAAAACTTTAACTTGCCTGTTATGGCGCATTCACATCATTCAATACGACAGCTGGGAAAGAGTTTCGATGAAGAAAGTTGTTTTAAAAAAAAAGGTTTTGGATTTGAGCCGTAAACTATAGTCAGGGTTTGTGGTTTATAGCTTCCAAGGTTTGAAAGAACCCATCAAAAAATGCTAGCTGTGGCGCATCATTAGCGCCCGCGGACCCAATGAATTAACTAACGTTGATTTGATAGTCGTTATGCTTGCCTACGCGGCTCGCTTGCATGCTTAAGTAGACAAGTTTAATTGTCTAGGCTACTGTAGCACCTCATGCTCCATTTAATTATTTCTGTCATACAATTTTAGACACTAAAAATTTGCACAAAAAGTGGGTTGACATTCTGTAATGCTGTAAACCATTCTAAAAGTGGAATTTATTTTTGTGAATCTTCTGAGCCTTGAGTTCTCTGAATCTAATATCCCTCATTTTTCGTAAAAATCAATCAATGTTACCTATGTACACCCCTGGAAATTCAAGCGACTGTGCCACGGTCGCATAAAATCTTACGTCAAGCGAGAAATTTAAAAAAACATGTGAACATTTCCACATTTTTAAAGAGTATTGTGACATGAATAACATCCCAGTCAGGAAAATCTTGCAATTGGTGAAATTTGGGTGCGGCTTTCAAAGACAAAAAAACTCCTGCTGTAGACAGCTAAAGACTGGACCTCTATGAATATAGAAGCTCAATTCTGCCCGACTAACGGGTATTCCACAATTATAACTTTTAAGATCTATTAGTCCAGTTTTGTTTTATTGATTGGATTTGTTACATTACATGTACTGCCCAGCTAAACCTTTTTTAAGTTTCACCTCCAAAAATAGTTTGACAGTCAGTGTGCGAGAAAAGGGTGCTTTAATTGTTTTGCTTTGCTGTCTGCTCCACATGGTCCAGCTTCAAAGCCTAAGCCTAATACATTTGTGATCAAAGCAGAAATTATGCAAACCTGGTCAAGTATTCCCATTAAATTTTTTTTAAATTTAAAAAAAAAAAATGAAGCAAAAAGTGAAATATACCAGGTACATGGCTTACATGTATGGTTAAGTTACGGTTTGTGTACCTAAAAATGATGTATGTTAAGTTGACTTGTAATTGCACAACTTTTTACAACGGCTTATTTTTGGCTGGGATAGTATTTAAGTGATGGGTGCCCAAACTTTTGGCCTAGATCAGGGGCCGATTTCACAAAGCATTTTCTGACTTAAGTCAAAATACTTAATTCAAGATTTGGGATAGTTGTCTTCATTTTATTGTATGGACATTTCTGTATTTATTACTTACTGATATGAGGATAACAATGTCCAAACATTAACCCTTAGTTAGAGCGCTAGTCACGACTATAGTTGCGCTTACATTATTTCCAGTCTAAAAGTCAATCAGACTGAAATTAATCTCTTAAAGTCAACAAAAACACATCTGTAAGATTTGTCGAAAGTTTTATATATAAGCTTTCTATAAAAATACAACACAAGTGAAAATGGCAGATTTTAGCATTTTTATTCCAATTAATTCAGCACTGGTATCCAAAACACTTATAACATGACAGCACTCCAAGGGTTAAATGTCTTCATTTAAAACTGTAATTTAAGAGCATTTAAAGATTTTGACTTAAGTATAAAACAGCCTTGTGGAATCGGTCCCAGGCCCTGAACTTCATGGAAGCTAGAGCTCTCAAATATTATGCTTGCACTGCACTGGCAAAGATGCACTGTCAGACTTGAAATCTGACCTACTGGGGTGAAAAAGGAGGTGTATGTTCATTGTATTGTTTGAAGGATGAGGTAAGCCCTACTGACAGTCTAAGTCACTCTACCATCATCCTCAAATCAGAAGACGTGCTATAGGCCTACATTAAATTAGAATTTCAATTTATTCAATGACATAATCCTTAATATTTTTGGTCACTCCCATCCCCACTTTATACACAGTGACACATGATCTACTCATTCATATTGCGACATATGTCACATATCAGAGTTACTGTTTGTGGTATAAAATAAATCCTAACACCGGAGTCAGAAAAATAGATCCTAGATTTTGACCAGACATACATGTACATACATTTGTAGTTTGGTGACATTTGTGAGTGACTAATCCAGCTGAATTTTGTGGTACCACCTGTATTGCAGGATGTAGGCCTACATGTAGCCTACATGTACATGTGCCATGCATGAATTCATGATACAGCCTACATTGCTGTACGGTACATTACAAAATTTCACATTTAGTGGCTTTGAATAGAAAAGTCTCATTGTCAGCGCTGGTTTTCTGAATGGAAAATAGAATAATAATGTAAAAAAAATCCCCCAAAACAATCAATCATCTTCTTTTGGCTTTGGGTTGGAGTTGTTTGAAGGAGCTTCTTGAGTCCTGGTGCACTGTAACTCTGAGCTAAGGGGCATCAGGAAGCTGATTTATTGTTGCATCCTGTTTTGCATACTGTCATTTTTAGTTACCATGGACATCATTGTTACATTGTGTTAGCTTGAGGGGTGTATCATGCCTTTGTGACACACAAAAAGCCATTTGAGATGCCCTGTTTTAGTCAAATTTAACATTAGAAAGATAGGAAAAATGAAAATGAGACACCCTGTTTCAGTATAAATGGTGATTTGAGATACCCTCTTCTTGATTTCTGGCGAATACGGTACCATCATAGTGGCATCTACATGGTGGGTTTATTTACTCACTTTCCAGATGCATTCCATTTTTCAGTTGATTATCTTTTTCAAACTCTGATTAATTGGGTTGGGATGCCAATAGAGTGTTGTAAAATAACCTTAAAAGTATGGTAGCCTACAGCATACATGTACATGTTAAACTAACAAGCCTGTGGGTGTGGGTGTGTTTTTTTCAAGGTTTCCTCTCGTTTTTTCCCACCATATATAATATGATATAATGTACAATGTACATGTAGTGCAGTGTAAGAAATGGAGAATCCATCGTAAGATGTTAAACACCAATCAAACAAACAAACAACCTACTCATGTTTTAGAAGGATTGGTCAGGTTCATTGGTACATTGTACAGTGAGTGTAAGAATGTTACTACATGTATAAGAATTTACACACATGTTACTTGTACTAGTAATCATAAGATAAATTTTACATTGACAGGAATATTGCACTCGTCAAATAAGCGACCAAAGTCTCAGGGTCACTATTAAACAATGATTGAACTTTGTGCCTGGTGAAATTGGAATACTGTCAACTTGTTTTCCCACAATTTTAGGTGCAGCTTTTATTTTGTGTGGGCACAAGGTGAGCAAGGCAAGCATTGAAAAAAATATTTGCTGTCCTGTTAGGCCTCTAGCCACCATTTGCCCAAAATGCACAGGCAAAATGAAATAACTCTAATACATGTACATACTATAAAAGGGAAGGTAGAAAATGGAATGGCTACATGTACATGTCGTTATAAATTTTAAAATGTGGGTATTGGAAGTTGAAATCTTAAAAGTTAACTGCAACTTCTGTCCTTTGGGGGAGTATCATCTATGGCATGTATGGGGGAGGAGTATTTAAGAACCATGCTGTCCATCTGTTCATCTGTTCAAAATTATATCACATCACATCTCAACAGTATTTTTTGGATTTCAATACAATTTTGTGACCATGCTTATCATAGCATGCATAGAGCATGTGCATACGTGCTATGTGAAGAGACAAGAGTTATGACCCTTGACACCAAACTCCAAAGAAAATCATACAGCTCATCTTGTTTAGTACATGTACATCTGTTTGCACTGCAGCAGTATTTGTACAGTATTTCACTGTATTTGCTGGATTTAAAAACAAATGGCGGTGGTTGAAGCTTCCTGATGCCCCTAAGCATGGAGAGCACCAGGGCATTTGTTTTGGTTTTATGTTTTTTGTCCTATTCTTTTTTTGCCTAGTCTTTTTATATGTTCCAAGTGGCTTCAAAGGTGATTCCCTTCACCCATTAAGGTTGCAAGCCGTCATATAGGTGAAAAACCCCTGAGCATGGCGTTAAACCCCAATTTATCAAACAAACAAATCAATCAAATGATGCTGTCTTGGATTGTCTTGCTTAAATGTATGTTACCAAACATTTATTGGTAACCATGTTTTGACAATAACACCATAGAACTCCTCAAAAGAAAACATGATCTGTGTTTATTGGATTTCAAGAAGATGTTGCTGTCTTGCCTATTACCATATAAGGATCACAATTCATATAGACATTAGCATCAGAGTTATAGCAACTACATGTAGGCTACATGTACATGATTAGATGTTGTTTCATAATAAAACTGTATGCAATTTTTGTATTGTAAATTATGATGCCTTATGGAAGTTTAACCTGTGATGCCATTTACAATAAAAACTTGTTGTATAAAGTTTTATGAAACAATACTGACTGTAAAATGAACTCATCAAAGTATTTTTTCAGATTTTTATAAAATAACAAAAATACTCTAAAGAGGTTGAAATAATTGGGTTTAAATGGTCAAATGGTACCAGCCTTTTGGGTTGGCTCCTAAAAATTATTTGAGCTACATGTATCAATGCTACAACACTTACAGTGCCAAATTTGACTTCAGTCTACTGGCTCCTTCATTTCACAAAAAAAACCGTTTCTGCCCGTGTTGTATTGGGAGTATTGCTTGTTATACATGAATATACTTAATGAAGTACACAAGTCATGTACTATTTGCATCTGGCTGGCTATTTGAATTTAAGAGTTTTGTATTTAAGAGTTTTGTCTTTGAGCTGCAAAATAATACACTGATTGTGATTTTGTTTACATTTACTTACGAGATGTTTTACCCAATAATAGTGACTGCATCGTGTGGGTGTTATAATTAGTTCTCTCATGACAACTCTAGTTAATCTCTTGACCTGGATGGAATTGAGCTCTTCATCTAGGCCAATCTTACGCTTTGATAAAATATGCTAAATAATTCGTGACGTCTTAGGTTTTTGTTAGACCTTGGTTGAAATTATCAAAATAAATTTGTTAAAATCAATTCCAAAGAATAGAATCTGCGACATCGAATGTTAATATCATCATGGGGATTGGGGACTAGGGGTAGAAATGTTCTTGTGAAATATAGAAAGCATATATGGCAAAACTTACTACGTGTATTATGGTTTGTTTGGGGTAATCCACCTTTTAAGGAGTTACATGTAGATCTATTATTAAACTACTGTTTGACGTTTAAAAAAAAACCGTTCCTATCCACATCAATAGAAAGCAGTTAATAACAAATTGAAAGTGTAACAAAATTTAATACAAAAATTTAAATGGTAACAAAATGTAGCAAATTATCAAAGTAAAAAAAAATCCTGATCGGCCAAAACAAACCGTTGTACGGTACCTTTTTTTATTGCTGTTACTCCCAAACAAATATATTTAAAATTTTGGCCTGAACAACTTCTTCATGTGGGTTAAGATAATATTTGTACTAGACCGAAATCTGTAAACGTAGGTATCTCTAGGTAAACTACAATAAGTAGTATAATAACTGAGTACTTAATCTTCTTTTTAAAAAAAATCTGATAAGTGATTGTACATGTATGTACATCACGAAAATACATTGATCATAGGTCAAACAAATCTAACCCTTTTTGTTCTGCCTTTGTCAATAAATACCTTAGTTAATGGTACTTAGATATTAATAAAAATAAAGCTTCAGTTTTGTAAAAGAACTCTATATAAAGTCATTTTTTCTTGATTATGATTTATAATTAGTCACTTCACAACAATTCTAATGTTGAATAAATTGTTTAAGAGGCATTTAGAAGTTGAAGCACTAAGAATCGCACTGCTTTATAGATAACAAACTCCTGATATATTATAATGCAACGTTTTGATCCTAGGATCGTTTTCAAGCAATTATTTGAACATGTAACCAATCATGCTAACATTCTGTCATGTCATATTTTTCTAAAACTATGTTTCATTTTATAGTTAATTATTTAAATACTGTTATTTAAATTTTCAAATTCATTGCTTGAAAACGATCCTAGGAGTTGGATTGAAACGTTGCCTTATATAATATATCAGAAGTTTGTTATACATAAAACCATGTGTGATTTTTAATTCTAATGTTGTTTTGTTGTATATTTAAAATTATTTAACGCTAACTATCAGTTAAAAGCATTGTGCGATTTACTGTGTCAAAATATATCAATCTTCACAATTTGAATTTCAGTAACGTAATATCAGACCTCCCCATGAGAGGCGAGTGATCACTCGCCTCTAGTCTATGCTCGCCTGAAATCCGGATATGGTGAGTGACTAGACACTCGCCAGATGTACGTAGGATACCTTTTGATTTGATGTAAATTGAAGGAATCACTCACCTGTGCTCGTAAGAGTGATGAAACACTCGCCTTTTTGTGAGAGTGATGAAACACTCGCCTTTGATTTACTCCTGCCTCGTGTGGAGGCCAGAGGCCTGACATATTATCAATGTCATAATTGAATGGAACTCTGGAGGAACAATAAATTTTTCAGCAGATCATTTATATAAATAATATAATGTTTCACATTTCTCTTGTCAGCTTGTGTAGCGTTTATTTACTGTTGCATACATGCAGGTGGTTAAGCAGGAGCTTCCTGATGCCCCAGTGTTTGAGCTACATGTATTAAGGAACATCAGGAAGTATTATTTTTTTCCTCGGTTTAGTTTTTCTTTCCTGTCCTTGTCATCTGTCTACAAGATACTACATGTACATGCATTTCCATGTCCTATAAAATAAACAACTGCGGGTGATCTTTCTGGTGCCCTGGGCCTGGAGGATGTTTCATAAAGCATTCGCAGCAATTTGCACACGCAGTAGTTGTGGCGCCACAATGTCTTCAGCACTGGGCGTCCTAGTAACTGCGTGTAGGTAACGATGCAAAGGCTAAGTGAAACAGCCCCCTGGTGCTCTCATATCTATAGTACAGTTGTATATTAAATACAGTACACCACAAAATAAACCTTTATTCCTTATGAGAGTATATTAAACTAAGGGAGAAAATCAAATGTGATCTTCGCAATTGATCATTTGATATGATGACACTACAATCTGATTAAAATCATATCTATATTACATGTAGCTCCCCGGTTTTGTATTGTCGCAATGTAGATCTGAGGACATCCTATAGCAAACAGTGTTCAATGACGTCAACTATTTTGGGGTTTCATAAAGGTCACCTTTTAAATTATCCAATGAAAACCCAGATAGCAGGAAGCTGTGGCAAACATACATGTAGATGCTTGTAAGCTAGGGCAGTCCCAGACTCACATACCAATAAATCGATAAGCGACCCACTGATTGGTCGACCAATCACCACCATTTGGTAGGGTATGTCCCCAGGTCTACATGATCACGACAATACATTAATGGGGAGCTAATATGGATATGAATTTATTCAGATGGGGGTATGTACGGTACATGACAAGTCAATTTGATGTGATGTCCTGTTTTTCCTTGTTCTGTGCTGTCTTTGTTGCCAGATACATCAAGGGTGACTCATTGGCTGTCACGCTTTCATAAGCAAAATACCACGGGTTGAATTAAAACAAAAAACTTACGGACACTCAGAACACCTTAATATATAAAGTGGGTGCTTAAGAAAGAAAATGGGTGCACACTAAAAACAAAAATACCAACAATTGCTTTGAAATCTGGGTACAGCTTTTTCGGTTATTTTATTAACAGTCTTGACAAAATATTCTGGATGCACACTGTGCACCCAGCTGTAACATTTGGATGCACAAAGAGAAATCTGGGTGCACTGGTGCACATATGATTATGCACCCAATATTTCGAGCCCTGCTATAATATTATGTTGACATTGTTGAGAGAGGTTTCCTACTCCCTTGGGCATGCTGTCATATAATTTTAAAAACATGATTTAGTAAAACCACAATTTAACAAACAAGCTGCCTGTTTTCTACATGTATAAACCCCTTGTTTCTAATTTTTGTTGATTAAAATTAATTATTATTACTGTCTGCATCTGGTTGTTTATCTTATCATTGGTTGCCCTGGTTGGTTTATTAAATTGATCAGTGACATTACATGTACATTAATAAGTACAAGTTAAAAAAACTATCTTCCTTAAAAAAAATGATTCTACCTTAAATAGATACTGAAGACTGTGGATATGGTTATGTAGCTGAAGTAATACATGCAGATGAAGGTTCCTTTTGACACTAGAAAGAACACCTGAGACTAGGTAAAGATCAAAGACATGGCTAACTAACAGATTTTTTCAACATTATGCTTCTCTTGGTTTAGCTAATAAGCATGTGTGGTCGAATGATCACATCATCATCAATAGCTTAAGTCCTTTTATAATGTGTATTCAGGGAAACCAAAGGTCTTATGTATGTGAACATTTGCCAGGGATAGATCTTGGGTTTTGGTCCCTCTCATAGCAATTAGTGTAGAAGACGGCCAGATGCCTTTTTTATGTACTTTGTAGACCCCAGATTTGTTCCCAACATATGTACTAATAAGTGCCCGACCACAGTACATGCAGTGACCAAATTTGACTGCCTATTTCTGTTCTTCTCCCAATACATGCCTAAGAATTTCAGATCTCATTCAAAAAATTTTCAGTTCTGTGTTTTCAGTTGATGGGAAATACTGGGGAGAGAATTTTTGTTCTTTGTCAAATTTTATCGTTGAGGTCCTGATAATGGGAAACAGTATTTCGGTACCATGTTTTAATTTTTTCTGTAAATTACTCATTACCACAACTGTTCTACAAGAAAAGATCTTTACTGTGAATTCTTATTTAATGAAAACTGAAAAATAGAAAAGTCCCCTGTATCAATGAGCTTCTGGACAAGGGAGTTTATATACTCACAGGTGTATTCATTGTTTTGTGTGGAGATGCAGGTAAATAATTACCTCAGAGTACTAACCTAGAAGCATGTGTCAACTTTGGTTTTGGTTTTGATCATTCTTATAGAAGCCTTGATGCTTTAATTTCTGTCACCAACTTTAACCCTGTGTGCACGACTCCAGCAAGAATAGACACCAAGAACCTTTGGCTGACAGGGTTCTGCTTGTTTTCAACAGGAATAGAAACCGAGAACCTTTTGTTGAAAATGTTCTACTAGATTACAACAGAAATGGAAACTAAGAACCTTTAATTGGCTGACAGGGTTCTACTATGTAAACTATTAGCTAGATAGGATCATGTACAAAAATCATGTCAAAGTCAGGCTATCTCAAATAATGTTGACAACAAAATGATGCTACTGTGCTTGTCAGGGAGGTTTTGGGGTTTGGGATTTTGGAGTCCATGTAATTCAGTTTATGTATTAGATTGCTCATCGCCTCAGCCAGAAGTCTTTGAGTTAGTTCCTTGGCAGTAGCATGCAAATTATTATCTTAACAAAATTATAAGAACAACACATATAATTAGTAGATCAATTTGTTCAGTATCTAAATGCTGGTCGCTAACATTTTACATATGATAATATATCCTATTATTATTCCACCCTTTGGAGAATTTTTATTTACTGTTAAACTTTAGTCAATTAAAGCTGAAGGATACAAAAGTCACCTGTGTGGTTTATATTTCTGTACCAGGCATTTTGTTCAGATGTTTCCTTTCTAACTGTCTTCACGGATTACATATATTGATTACCTGTGGGCAGGTGTGTTTTTTATGTGGAAACACACAGGTAACCTCAGAAGGTTTCAAACACACCACTATGACAGTTGGTGCACCACTAATTGGCTCAATTTACTTAAAGAACTCTCTTTAATGAGGCCCAGTTTATTATTCATCACCTCGTCAAGATTGTAATTAGACTAAAAGATGCTCAATGGGTTACCAGGATATACCTGAACATGTTCAGGAATTCTCACCTGTACATGCAATTACTGGAAGTCTAATTGGAGTATATTTTAAAAATCTGGGGCGTAATTTTACAGCAGATTGGATCTTTTGCTTGGTAACCCATGTACAGTACAGGTACATGCTTCGTTGATGCAAGCAAATAAAATAAAATAAAAATATTAACACACTTATCACTTAATGACTAAGATGTTAATCATATAGACAGCTAAGAGAGGAGTTGATTATTTACTTAGAAGTGCAATTGATACAGTATAAAATGGGTATCATGTAAACTATTTGAAACCATACATTCATGATACATTGTAAAACAGTTCATGATACCATGTGAAACATTTCATGATACATTGATTCCTGAACCACTTTAAAGGATGCATGTAGATGTATCATGTTAAAAAATTCATGGTACATGTACTATATGAGATTCATGATACCATGTGAAATAATTCAAGATGCCATTTGAAACAATTCATGATACATTACAAAATGCCCTACTTCAGTCGTTGCTAAAGATTACATGTACTTTCAGTTTTCGCATTTTCAATCTAGGAATCTCTGATAATGAGGAATGTGTTGAATACTCAAAGGCATTTTTTGCTTCTTAAATAATTATAAATGTAATATTTTTTGCTAGTTTCGTATGAACAAAGCTTTGTGCATATTCTGAATGGCTTCCATTATCCGAATTTGTTCAGCTTGGATTTAAAATTGTCACACTAATGGGCCAGGGATTTTTGTTGTTGCCATGGTAACATCTTGAGGCTTTGAAGGAGCTTTTAGCTGTTTATGTTTTCTGTGAGTTTTGTCAGATTTTTTTTCTTGCAAAAAGAAGAAGTCCTTAAAGTCTTCAGCAATAACACAGAGTTTGACTTGCTGATGACTGTAGTAAAGGGTGTAGGACAAAATTCATCGTACTGTGATACATATGAGGAATATTGTGTTAGAATAAGCACCAATTAATCTAGCATAATAGAGTATAGCGACAACTTAAAAAAATGATGAATAACTCATTCAGATATTTTTCGGTTTATTTCAGGAGGGAAATTTCCAGCAT
>JAVFBY010034907.1:332-13147 GCA_034781015.1 Tonicella lineata
TTTTATTTGCTCGTACAAATTAAATACTTCATGGAGGTGGTCGCGGAGCAACGCGGCTGCTTTTCAGCTCACCGTTGTTTGCTTTTTGTTATTATTCTGCTCACAGGCTACATGTAGGTCGATTCCGCTGAGGCGGAAAAAAATCAGCAGAGACAGTCAGCGAAGACAATCACTGCAAACACCTCTCAGCATAGCCATGGTCGATCCCTGTGTATTGGCCTCACGGCGGCACGGTGGATCTCGGTGAGTGATCGGTGTACTAGCCCTAATCTGTTGGGCCCATACGATATTTGTTTACATTTTGGGAAACTGGGGAGAGGTGGTTTACTTTTTAACCCGTTTTTTATGACCATGCTATTGTACAAAAGTACCGCCTATCCCAACTAACAAGCCCTGTCTGGCTCCGTCCATACAATACTGATTTACTGTTGGAATATGGGCAACTCTGGAGAGGGTTGATTGACTGGTGTATAACCCTGATCTTCATTCAGCTATCCTACCATGATATTAGATGTTTGGTACGTTCGACAATTTACCGCATGGCGTGGCGTTGACGACGATTGTCGGTATATAAACATACAAGAGTGGCCTGTGGTAGGATAATCCACTTAACACAAACCAGTTGTTTTGTTCTGGATTGGGCCCAATTTGTCGGCACATAAACGGGACTGGTAGATCTAGTTTCGATAAAAGGCAGGCTATACAAACCTCATTAATATTGCCCCATAGGTATTGAAAAGTAAACACACTGACGACTCAAATAGGAACAGGAATTTCCCTAAAGGCTCATCTAGTGTTCCACATTGCTGTTGTGATGCGTCTATTAAATGCTGCATACACGCGGGTGGTTGGGCGGGAGCTTCCTGATGCCACAGTTATCTTTGAACTAAGGAACATCATTGTGTTTTTTCCTGCCCTTGTTCTGTTTCGTCTTTAAGGTTGCCAGTGATATTATTGGAGGTTTCTTTCAACCATTCGGCTGACAGGCCTTCATTTAGGTGTAGGCCTACAGCTTCTGCGCACGGCGTAAAATCCCAATCAATCAATCTATCAATCAATCGATAATTATTATTTCCGCTGCGGATCAATTGCCAAATAACGGAAGGTCACAATCAGATTTGGGAGTCACATTCCCCATTTCATCCATATTTCGACATTTGTCGGCGTCGAGCCCCTCTGATGCTTTAGGGTTGATTATGTCTATAAAACACTATGATTTTCGTGTTATTGTATAGATGACTGAAGTTGGTATTACTGTGTAAAACACCTCCGCAATTGCGGAATTAAAAGCGCAATTGGAGAGAGTGTTGGTGTCCATGCTTTAAAACTTGACATTCTTGCTAAAACACAGGTCTCACATCTAGCTTACCAGCTACGGGTTAGATTGCTGACTGAATACCGCGCATGGCATCGGTAGCAATTTCAGTATGCTACCAAAGGTTTCCGTTATGCAATTCTACTGCCATGTATGCCTATTCGGTAGCTAATACGAATTTGTTATTATTATGTTATAACTTCCTGTACAATTGCGTAATGCTTAAAGCCTTCTGTGGCGCAACTGGGGAGACGGTAGTACCAGGTTCTTAGCACAGTTGCCTTCCTTTTTGTACACAGTTTGTATGATAGGGCCCAATCCAGTGGGATCCTCTGTGAGCTGCTTATGTACCGGTAGGTAAAAATGTATTACTAGATGTCGCCAAAGGCGGGTGCAGTTAGTTGGGCGCAGCCAGCAATGTGGTTTTGGGCTAACACCTTTATTAGGGTCACTTGTTGGGGTCACTTGAACACCAATAATTGGGGTTGACTTTTGGTGTTGAAAAGTCATACTCATAAAGTCGAGTCATTTAAACATCTTTATTTGGTGTTTGGTCATCCTCGACACACTTTAGCAGGGGGTGTTTAAGAAAAACAAATATAATCTTGATGTTAATCAGATTTAAAAATTTGACCATTATAACTGTAGGATTGAACTGAAGTTTGACGAAATGCATTAATCATACAATTGTATAAAATCCATGAATAGTTTAAGCCACCTGTCCTTCCAACTTGTTTATGAACATAGTAGGAAAATTAAGGACATCTCCGATAAATATTAACATTTAAATATTATTTTTTTAAAATTAAAGCATAATACTGGAATAAACATCCGAAATATGTTTTTAACCAACCACTCTCGTGTTTGTAACCACCAATTTTTCACGACAAACGGCTTCAATATTTTTTTCTCATTTCTTGTATTTTGGAAATGCATTGCCTACTTTTTGATAAAAGAAAGGCACACAACATGTACATGTAGTATAATGCATAGCCTCAAGCATTGGGGCCGCATTGGCCAGTGGTGCAATGTGTTATTACCTCCTTTATAGTGTAATATCTCATTGCGTTATAGGTAACTATGGCGCATTTGTTGGGAGTGTTAAGCCATAGTATTTATTTGAAAAGAACATCAACAAAATAATGGCGTTCCTGCTTTTGCACAAATGTCACGGCTATCCCATAAGACTGTGCTTTCCCAGCGTGGCATCGATAAATATTCGTGGGGCATTGATAGATATGTCGGCGCTCTCTGCGGAGCCTTCCGTTAATGCTCTTGCTACGCCAACCTCAGATTCAGCTTATTTCTTTCACTCAAGACTGCTTTTTGGGTGGAACGATAGGTTCAATTTATACATACATGTACATACACGGCATAGATTATACATACTTATAATGTTAACAATGGCTTGAGAATTGGGACCTACATCCAACTATATAATTACATGTATATACTACTTGTAGTAAATATATGCTTTGTGGAAAAACGGTGCAGCTTTGACAATATTAAGCAGTTTTCATTCTGGAATATTTCGCGAATTTTAAATGCGCTAGGGTTCGTATAACACTATCTGGGTAAGAATTGTTGGCGTATTGGTTGCAGTTTTGAACATTTTTTCTAGTAGGTGATACTCATTACCCACGTCTTCATTTTTACATTGCGGACATGGACATCCTTGTCCTGGAACGTTTTCCCATCTGCCTCCCCATATTGGAAGAACTTCTGGATAAATTAGTATTTTAGCGTTTGCTCATGCAATGTACAAAATGGCTTTTTCTTTGCAACATATTGATTTTCCTAGATATAATTCAAACTTGTGCTGTACTCTATTGATTATATATGAATTAACCGCTTAGTACCATATGTGTGCCGTTTTGAATGCACGGTTTTGTACACAGCTTGAGTCTTCCTTGCTATTTTGTAGTTTGACCCAAAATTATATAATTTTCACATATTATACATTAATATACAATGGATATATACCTACTTCCCCATTGGCAATAAAGTTTGGTGTGAATTTTTGAAGGTCAAATACACTCTAACAATACATAAGACAGCATTATTCTATAGAAGCGTTTCTTAAGAAATTCATTTAATCACAACCATACAGTAGGATTGGTTATACTATTTGTTGGAAAAGTTTGAGCTGGTAATCTATAGGAAGTGAAAGCCTCGTTGATTTTTCTCGTACACCAAATAGTGCCTTAGTGGCTTGATTGTTTTTTTTATGGAGTAGTTAAATATACCTGTGTATCTCATAGAAATACATAGGTACGCGTATTCATCGGCGACCTATCTCTAGTAAGTTTCACTGTACATGTAAGTGAAATTGTTGTATAATTTTTAATTTACTTTTTTGAAAAATAGCAAATTTAGTTTTGTCGGTAGCGATATCCAGTTCCCACAGGTCACAGAAGGTTTCAAAAGCTAATAAGGCCTTATGTTAATCTCCCTGAATATCATCTAACAATACAGTGTCGTCGGCGTATAAAAGTACGAATAACCGAAAAAATGTATCGTAGGTATTTATTATGACTCACTAATTGAAACTAAACCTTCGTTTGAAGCACCAATAAGGAAGTCTTCCAGGTCGTTTTGATACAAAGAAAAGACAATAGGAGAAAAAATGTTCCCTTGACGAACTCCGACCTCACAAAGCAAGAATTTACTGTTTTAGTCGCCCTGAGCCACCCCAGATTTGATACTGTGGTACATTGACTTAAGAAGTTTAAGACATTTCTCACAAAACCATTACAACTAAGCTTAAACCATAAAACGATTAAAGCATTGAACAATTTATTATTTGTGTTTCTTTAGTAATCAGTCAATAAGTGTAACAGAAAATATGTGTTCAGTTGTGGCGTAGCCTTTTCTTAATCCAGCCTTATTTTCATTGAAAATCTTTTGATTTTCACAGAAAATAGTGACTCGTTTAAAATACCACTGGCTAGTTTTCCAACACAGCTAGGTATAGTTATTAATCTGTAGTTTTCCGGGCAATTTGTCTGGCCTTTTTTTTATAAATTTGGCGAATATTTCCCACTAACCGATGGTCAGTATTAAAGAGTTAATGTTAAATTGATAGCAAAATAATGGTGTTAGATTTTATATATTCGTTGATGATTTGGTCATAACCGACTGCCTTGCCATAACGCAGTTTCTTGATCGTAGTTTATATGTCGGAGATCATAATCGGCTGATCAAGTTTATCGGGATGTTCATAGATGCGGTATCGAGTTGTGTCTCCTTATGTGGGGTCACTAGATTCAAGAGTGTTTACATTTTGGTAACACCTGAACCATTCCTCTAAAGGTGTAAGGTCATGATTTGGTTTGTTGTCTAGAGTATTCAGAATTTTCCAGTAATGTCTAAGATAGTTAATTTCTATTCTGCGTAGTTCGTCGGTAAGTTTGTCTCTGTATTTACTATATTGAGTTTTAAGCAGTGATTTATATTCTTTAATACAGGTTTTCAGGGCCTTTTTTTCTGTCCGTTTTGTATTCTCTGGATTTATTTGTAAATGCCATAATTCCTTTCGTTTGGTTTTGCAAACATTATTAAACCATAGTTTTTTTGTCGTCTAGTTTTATCATGTACATGTCTTTTGAATCCAAACGATTTGGTAGCACTATCTATAAATCACTATTAATGACTTCAGAATGTCGTTTATTTCTTCGTTGAAGTTGTCGATAAGTGTTGTGTCAATTGTAATAGTGATCAATTTGTTGTAAATATACTGTCATCAGAGCCCATGTCCACATTGTCTACAAACCCATTTTCGCAGAACATAATCAGGTTTTGACTGTTGAGCTGCCTGGGCGCACAATTGGTTATTTATAGTTTAATAGATATAGGACAATGAATGTCAGACTATTATTTATCCAGTTCATGCACTTTAAAGTTATTTAACAATGGTATACAGTTTGGGCTTAATATAGCATTATCAATCATACTGGTATTTTACAGGTGACTTTATCTATTCCTAAATCACCATCAATTCTTCCGTTGACAAAAAATGATTTGTTGACCGACCAAATTCAAGTAGTGTATGGCCTCAACGGTAACCGGTTATCGACAGCCGGTAGTGAACACTTCATTCAACACGAAGCAACGGATTTGTCATCAATTCATTCTTATTATGCCGGCTTCTTAGGCAGGCCCGGTATACCTAGGTCGGATGTAACGTGGACGCACATAACCAGTTGTTTCCCCATCGACGGAATTTGCAAGTAGCGCCGTCAACCGCCTTGGGGATTGGGTTGCACAGCCATGCGAGCCTTATAAACGTTGTCTGTTAGTTTGGAAATTTACGACGGAATTCGGTGGTACGGTTATACCAGCAAGTCGGCAGTCAAATCGGGTTGAGGAGATGAATTGACGCCGTATTGATTTCGCAATTAACCACTCAGATAATATGGTTCAGGAATGGATTTCCCCAAAACATGTTTCCGCCAAAAGATATTAGGGCTGCATGTCTCTCTACTATGGAGGACATGCGTCAGGAGCCCCGCCCTTGTATGTCATTACTTCCTTTACTCCACTAGTAAATGCACAGGTAAGTTTAGCTTTTAAGATATGACTTTAGGAAGCGACGGTACGTCAGCCCTGTAGAGCAATTTTTTTATCGTTTGGCGGCGGTCGACGGAGTTTTCTTTTGACACTCCTATGTTAAGGGGTCATCGTTTGCATAGCTATTTGTGGACTGGTAAGCCTTCTACATTGGACCATTACTTGTCAATATGCGAAGCTATGGCCATTATCGAAAGTTAATGCATTTTTTCCATCAGGGAGGGTGCCGCCATGCGGGTACATAAAGTGTCTTTTAACGGTGATTGTTTTACCAGCCGATGCGATTTTTTGATAAGTCAATTCGATGTTTGTAACGGGGCGTCGGAAGCGCAACTGGGCACTTTCGATTAAGTTAGACGTGAACAAGCCTGTTCTGGGTCATGTTATATAAGTACTAACTTATTCCCTGACACTACAACATAATTGCAACGTTCAATAATGACAAATTTCTTAGTTGTGCCGTAGCTGGGCCCAATGAGGGTACAGCATTAAGTACAATGTCATGATTAATGTTCACTTATTTGATGATATAGGTCCCAATGAAACGTTTTATTTCTATCCCCGTAAAGAATTATCTAGCAACACAAGACGCGTTTCAGTTTCAAAATGTATATTATGGTATTCAAATCAATAACAGTTTAATTATAGAACAAGCATCATATAATACTATATAAACAAGAATAATCAATATAAACAGAAAGGTAACTTACATGGTAAACACTGTGTCCTCGGATATCTCATAATGTACTTCTATACTAAATTATTAAATAAATACTGTATTTTCCTGATTCATCCTAAAACTATCTAACTGCCAATTGTCCCACTCAATAGATAAAGTCAATTTCCATGATTAGTACTTAGTCACAGTATATTCCTAATAGTATAGAGAACGTGTCCTAAAACAGTTCGCCGTCCTCTTGTATAGCTCCGTCCTCATCCATAAGAATTCCCTAATGTTGAGTCGAGTTTATCAAAATCAGTCAATTTATTCCTCAAGTCCAGAACCAGGGTGTCTTTGTTAGATGCCAAACGCGGGAAAATCAGAGACTCCCCGGATACTAAGAACCACATGTTGGTTAGTATTAAGTTATCTAGACTAAATGTCTATCAAATGGATACGAGCCGAACCTATTAGTTAAGCTCATTATGTGTCACTACTGCCACAGTCCAGTGTGTAAACTTGAACTCTCTTTTCTGCACAAACTTTGAGAATTATTTTACTTATATATTAGAAGACTTTACAAACTTATTAATATTCCAAAATTAATATAATATCAGAAAACTGTCTCACAACAGTCATGCTCTTCCTAAGCACAAATTTTGCTCTGGACCCACGTTTTGTTGTATTGGCGGTCGCTATGCCGTGGCTTCCAAACCTACGAAATAATGATTAGTTTGTCATTATTTTGTATTAATGCATGTACCTATATACGAATAAGATTAACGTCCTTGGAAATCATTATTTATATATTTAAAAGAAACATAAACTATTTATAAATCTAATAGATATGTCATTATATAATGAAATATTTTTTACATACATGTAACTTTATTTAATTTATTTCATTTGGACAGTTGATGAAGCTACAGAAAAAATTGCCAGCCTCAGAACAGACAACAGTAAGGAATTAAATAAGGTAAATTGCTCAAAAATATGTAGAATGGTGACCGCAGACATTTATCGCCCCAGCTGGGTTTTTACAGCATGCTGTATCCGTATTTGAGAAGTAATATTCAGTTCGGGCCATCACAAACACATCTAGTATGTATAAATATTTCAACCTAGGAATTATCAAATTTATATTGCTGTTCATCATTTAATATAATAATACTTTATTGTGCAGCATAGGTGATGTTGCAATAACATTGAACTAAACACTAATCAGGCAAATAAGCCTATCGCTTTCATGGAAAGGCAAAAACACATGGTCCCTATATCGGATGGAAAATAACATGACACATAATTGTTTTGTTACATTTATATGGCAGTTTTCCTGCCATCTAAAGCAGCAGCGCATTAATGTTTTGCGCCCCCTTTTTCCCTGCCTACTGAAACAACGAGTCTGATATGGATACCTCAAAGGAATATTTAATATTTAAAGTAACAACCTTATGACATCTAAAGAAACAAATGTATCAGTAAATGATTGTATTCTGCAGTAATAATTAAGATATTTTATAGTGTAACTATATTAATTATCTTGAAAACAAATATTGACTTATTGAAATATTAAATGCAGCAACATGTATGCACTTTTTCAGACAAGGGAACAAGAACACAATACTCGACTGCCAGAGATTGACACAAAAGACTTGGAGCTATCAACTTGTACTGAGCAAGAGGTAATTTCATTACAGGATCTTTAGCAAAAAATCAGCAATATACATTAATTAAAAGAAGAAAAATATATTTCCATACTCTCTGCATTATAAATTGCTATGATTTCATTACACTTTTGAATAATTTAGAAATGGTCGCCCAAAACGTCTAGTTTTAGTTTCTTTCAACAAATTCCTATTACTGTATTAACCTTTGTCCATCAATTAGAATAATACTGTCGTCATCTAAAAGGAAGCAAGTGACATTTACATTTTTTCTCATATTTTGTATTGATATTGTCAAATATTTAATACTCCGCTATATTGTCCTGTATGGTTCTGTTTGTCACATGATTTAGACACTTAGCAAACCTTTTCAACAATTGTATGCAGCTAATAATTGTCAGTTGCCGTGTATAGTTATTTAAATTGTGTATGTTGGTCCAAATTCTGCATGTCATTTGCTTCCTTTTGTCAGAGGAGGGCAGCATGCAACAGATTTTGAAACAAAATACAATGTGTATACTTAGTTTGTACGTGGCAAGATAAATAATAATGACATTTAAAGAGGGCGTACCATCGGTTGTTGTTAGAGGGACATGTTTCGTCAATCAATTGCTAATTTAAAAAAAAAAATGCTATTTCGCGTTTAGGCGACAGTAAATATTGATCAAAGAACATCGCTAAGGTAAAGTTTAACTTGATACCATTCATTTGCGAGAATAAAAACCCAATTTTGTGAATTAATCTTACAACCGTTCTCCATACTAAGTTAGTGATGTCAATTAAAGCCTTGTTTCATGAGAGTTTCTGTCCCTTCATTTAAATTTTCTGTGATAATATTTCTATAATTTAAATAACTTTAATACTTATAACTCATGTAATTCTGTAACTATTCAAAACTGCACTATTTAGGTTTCCTTTGACCCTGTCTCCTCAAATCTTCCAAACAGCTGTTTACGCTTAAACTCTTTCCTCTCTATATCAACGATATGGGGAAGTATGCAGTGACTTTGTGACTTCCCTCAAACAGTCACACTGGCAACTTTGTCATATTAGTGACATGAGTATTGTGCAACACACAGTCACATTTTAACTTTGTAAATGTACCATTATTACGAATAAACACTTTTACACGCGAGGCAATTAATATTTAAAAGACTTCAGCTGCCATGTGTCACTGTCCATCATTCTCCTAGAATTGGTCATGAAAAATTCAGTCAGTTCCTCTCTCACTATGCTTGTGTAGCATGTCATTTGCCAGCTTGTTGAAACAATTTTATTTAATTTGTAATTTTTTAGTTTTAACTGCTACCTCTGGTGAAAATTGAAGGGTCTACGATACAGGCAAAACACGCTTACAAAGATGCCAATAGCATTTTTCGACACTCTGCGAGCTCGTGAAAAGCTGCCTTTACATATGTGCTTATCGGGGGATAAGTTTCGGTTTAGACTTATAAACAAACAAAAAATAAAATATTACAGAATCATATTAAAACTTCTTATTATTTTATGAAACATTAATATGCGTCTACATTAAGGTGTATTTTTCAAAATGTATAGATTTAGTATGATTTGCAACTGTATCTGGAGGTGCATCAGTATTATTTCATGCCAATACACATACTGTTTTTTTTAAACAGAATTCAACAGATGTCAGTTTGAGTGATGGGATAGATCGAGGATTATCAAACACGAAAAAGCCAAAGATAATTTCCAACTCTGAAAAACTGCAAACAATGATTTTAAGATCTCTGGAAGCCATCAACCAGAGAAAATGTAACAAAAAAAATGACGATGCAGATATACTGTTTGGTAAACAAGTTGGACTTGAATTAAAGAGAGTAACTGATTTACGCAAACGACAGCAGTTAAAAATAAAAATTCATCAGCTTATATTAGAGTACCAATTCCCTGGAGAATAGCAGGTATTCCTGTTTCACTACACATGTATTCTTGCTACTATTGTTGATAAAAACAGTTTTATTTTAAAATTCATTTATTTCAAGCTATATGAAGCAATTATGTTTTTCTTTTACTAAAGATTTAACTAATTAACTGAAATAATGCGTTCCTTATTTTCTGCAAGTCCACCTCGTTCAACGGACAGAATAACTTCATCCGTTTGATGTTTTTTGTGGTTGCTCATATGGTTCTTAAAATATTGTCAGGAATTTTGGTCAAGTAACTGTTATATATTTTGTCTGATGTTATGTCTTATATCTTTTAAATTATTCAAATTATAGCATACGTGTATGTATCTATGCTGATACTTATTTCAAGCCTGTTATATCACATAGCTTTGTTTAAGCTGTTTGTGATACTAGTTTAAATGCCAATTAAAGGCAAGTATATTTAAGGATTGACTACAATTTTGTTCACGTTCGTGAAGTACGAACGTAAACAACCTAGGTGTACACTGTATGAATCTGCGTAGCTTATAATTATATCGGAATAATGCAGAATAGATACAGTATTTGTGTAGAACATAATTATTGAGAAATTGTAGCTTTGATATTTTGTAAATAAACTGGCGCTCATTGATACAATGAGCTTCCACGGCATTTGTTTCACTTGAATAGGGGCCGGTTGCTCGAAGGACTATTGGTCTCTAATACCGGTATTAAATCAATAATCTAGGATGAGAGAGAGGCCTTCAACATGGCGTGACGTCATCTAATAGCAGATTAAATTGAATACTGCTTTTTAGCAACTGGCCCCAGAAGTCTACAGTTGTTTAGACGCAAGGAAGAGAATGACGTCAGCTTTGTCATAACATTATTCTGCACCATGATGTATCGCACAGTGTTACACAGTCGGAAAATGTACAATGCATGTGTTCTCGGTCTACACGAAAGCTATACCTTGTTAAAAACATTGCCACATTTACAGCGAGTATAAATTTAGCCGACGTATAAAAAACAGCTACGATTAAATGTATGGCTGTGTCTGAAGGAGCCATGCGAGCTTGCATGGTGACGCTGACTAATGACGTCAGAAATAAGTCACCTAACTGGGTCAGATACATCTATACATATCAGTCAATGATATTTCTTTTTTCATTCTAAAAAAATAGGGTTATTTATGAAACAGATAAAAAAAACAACAGTGACCCAAGGTATTGTGAGTGACAGTCACGTACGCTGCTATTTCAGCTGGAATAAGTTGGGTAAGTGGGCGTGGCTCAACATTTATTTTAGATTTATTGAAGTATGAACGTGAAAATTCAGACTCCAGCTACCAATCAATGTTAATGTTAGACTTGTTGTTTTTACGCCGAATTGTTCTCTCGCGTTGTGATTGTTCATATCTGTAAAAGAGGATATAGGCCTACCTAAGAATTTAGGCCAAACATCGACTGAAACGAAATTAAAGCGAATTTTCTACATTTTTCTAGTATGGCCGGAGGTATAACATTTTAAAAAAATATCACCGCCGTGAATGTGCGATGTAGCATATTAAAATAACAATAAAGATGTTTATAAAATGTTTTCATTACGATGTATAATGTATGCACGGAAGTCAATAAGCCCTGTCTTATACGGAGGCAATTCCGCAATTCCGTGAGAACCAACCATATATGGACAGGCCTTGGAACGTTGCCTGTTTATTGTGACCTTATATAGGCCTGTCTGTGCATATCGAAAAAACTCACCGAAATACCGCATGTTTTTACATGTTTCTTTCACAACTAGTGTGAAACAGTTTTGTGAAAAGGCGAGTGTTGAATTTTTGCGAAACCAGATAAAGCTCGATGCCGAAATTCTAAGAAATAGCCTATTTCAGTCAATTGAATTTAACTTGTCCATCACGGAATTTTAGTCAACACAGCCTTTTAAGCAATCTGAGAGGACGTTTTAATGTACATGTACGCTCAAACTCAGTTTTACCAAGCATATTTAAGCCATTTAAAATATAAGTTAAACAATTCATTAGCTATTTTTAACAGCCAGGAACATTTTAACAATAGTCTAAAGAAAATACTATTTTAAACAAGTAATTTTGGCACTAATCACAAGTCCAATCATCTTTTTAAAAAACAATTATGTAAAAAATGCATTAGATATTTTTAACAGTCATGAATGCTGTAAGAATAGTCTAAACGAAGATA
This sequence comes from Tonicella lineata, assembly GCA_034781015.1. Lineage (NCBI taxonomy): Eukaryota > Metazoa > Mollusca > Polyplacophora > Chitonida > Mopaliidae > Tonicella > Tonicella lineata. Next base: position 12,647 of record JAVFBY010034907.1, read on the forward strand.
CCATTTTAAACTAGTAATCTTTTCACTTAATGCTCATATTTATTTTAATTATCTCGTTAATTTCATTATTTCTCTGTTTTTATTGAACTGTGTGTGTGCTCTGAATGTGTTATTTAATAATCACTTTGTCTTTCTTTGTTATCGCCCTGAAAATGGACCTTGGTCTGTTGGGTATGATTTGCTAATAAACGTAAACAATCAGATCATTGCATTCAGCGTGGGAGGTACATACATTTAATTATTCCAATTTAAACATATATATGTTGGCCCTGTAAGTCAAAGGTCTCGGGTTCGATTCCCGGTGGAGGCAAGTCACATTCTCTTTCTCTGCATTTATAAAATATATATATATACCATACTACACTACATTTTGCATTTATTTATTCTTTCTCTGTGTCTAAGGATGGACATTAAACCTAATTATTATTTATATGCAAGTGAAATATCATGATTTTATTCATAAATAAATGTGATATATCACTTTTGCTTTTACAGTCTTGA
>JAVFBY010035018.1:0-13145 GCA_034781015.1 Tonicella lineata
ATAATTGAGTAGAGCGCTTCTATTTCAATTAATACGGTGATCCAAAATACGGTATTTTTTAGTTATTACAGAATCATAATACACAATATTGTACATGTCATGCACATTCGTGCATTTAAAAGGTATAATCCGTGCAACAAGGGTATGGGTCAAACACTTTATGCAACGTAGAAGCATTTAATAAATGCTCTACTTGTTTTTATGTTTAATTACAATTATTTTACAGGATTTAGGCGGCTTCGCACGAGCTGTATACAAACTTTAATACTTCCCTAAATCGAGGCGATCGCAATTTGTTGCGCCTAAAGGTACAGCAGTTTTAACGACGTAGAGAGATCCCTTTTGTTGAAATTCTCAAATAGTATACTCGCCCCGAAACGCGAATCTAACACATCCCATGAAGACGGTTTATAATGCGACAAAGTTTGGTTGACAAGAAGCTTATATATATGGTGAACCACGTTGTGAAAAAGGTGACCATCAAATCAGCCATTTAACTGCGTACCTTAAATTGCATGAAAATACATTTCAGGACAGGTATAAACTAATTTCGGGCCGGGTATATATGAATTTCGGGCATGGTATAAATCAATTTCTGCACGGGTGGAAATGAATTTTGGGGCGGGTATAAAATAATTACGAGGCGGGTATAAATTAATTTCGGGACGGGCGGAAATTAATTTCGGGGCGGGTATAAATTAGTTTCTGGCGGGTGCAATTAATTTTGGGGCGGGTATAAATCAATTTCGGGGCGGGTGAAAATCAATTTCGGGGCGGGTATAGAAATTTAAAAAAACAACACAATTTTATTTTTAAAAAATCGTGTCCCCTATGGGCCGCCGTATTTACGTGAAATAAATGTGAAATAAAGGCGTCATAACGTAAAAAGAGTTGCACGTATGTATAATAAAGGCAACAAAACAAAACCGTGTGCTATAAACCAGTGGCCGTGGAAATGAATAGACTTTTTGTTTTCGTTAACGAAAACGTGTTACCAAGATTCGCGAAAATCGCGCTTATTCTTTGCATACACCTTCCTCAGAAAATGGCGGGTGGTTGGGCGGGAGCTTCCTCATGTCCTGGTACTCTCGGAGTTAAAGGGCATCAGGAAGTAGTTTTTTTTTACGTGTTGTCGTTTTTTCTTCTTTTTTTCCCCCTTTTCTGTCTCGTCTTTCATGTTGCCAGTGACGTGAACGGTGGTTTCCTCCACCAATGGGGCTGGCACGCCGTCGTAAAGGTGAAATACCCCTGAGTACGGGGTTAAACCCTAATCAATCAATCAATCAATCAATCTTCACATTTTACATCTAGGCCTGTAGTGCCCCTTAATCGCCTTGAAATAGATTCAGAAGTGCAAGAAGTTATTTTCTCTGTTTCATTTTGCATCAGTTGACAGTAATAATATGACTATTCTTGCAATGTCTCACTTTGTGAAAAAAAGTATTACATCATCAACAGAGATGGCTATCCAATGCATTAATGCTTGTATTTTTCTCCTGTAAGGTACAAGCCAATTAGATTATGTGATAGTGGTGGTGTACAGTAGGCCTGTAGTGTCCGATTTGTGTTCAACAAATTCTTTAAATTGTCCCCCCCCCACCCCACCCCACCCCACCCCCACCCCCACACACCATGGACAGGAGGACCTACGGACATTATCTCCCTTGTCAAGATCCCCGCCCGGACTTTATCCACTCTGGACACGACCCCCTCGTGGATTATATAGGCCCTGCACGAGAGCCCCGCCCCTACTTTACCACTCTCCCCTTCTTTCAGGACACAGGACACAGGCTCCGCCCGGACATTATTCCCCCGGAACACGAACCCCTACCGGACTTACTCCCCGCCCTCTCGACACGATCCACACAATAGATCCAAAATAAATAAATCAATTGAATGTCCACCATAATAAGATATTTTTTTTCTTATTTTCCATAACAAGGTAACTTCAAACTTTGTTTATTACGCACAACAGAAATTTGGCTGGGAAATATTGCACTTTTAGTACTTGAAAGACAACAAAAAGTGGTAGAGGGGGTGGGGGTGGGGGGAGTGTCCGTGACGGGGGGTGGGGGTGGGGGGGTAAGTTCGAGAGGAGCTCGTTTCCCATGGGGGAAAATGTCCTGGAGAGAAGCCCTTGTCCCGGTTTTTAGGGGGGTGATAAAGCTCGGGCTGGGCTCGTGTCCAGGGGGGATAAAATCCCGGAGGGGCTCTTGCCCGGGTGGGATAAAGTGCAGGCGGCGGTCTTATTGAGGGGATCATGCCCATAGGGGCTCGTGTCCAGGTGGGATCAAATCCAGGGTGGTGGGAGGTGGGGGGAAGGGATTGTCCTAAACTCTGAACGGCCATTGGTTGTATGGTCATGTTTTTCTCACATTTAAAATTCCTATGATCTATGAAAACAGGTCAGAACACCATATAGTATGAACGCAATCTTGATGTTGTTTGTTACACAATCTTAAAGCTTTGGAACGTATTCCCGCGCTACCACGCATTATCACGAGAGCTACTAACGTCTGCTTTAATCAGATTGGTATGAACAATAATTCGTGCGTAGTCGCAGGTCGCAGGGTTGTGTTCGTCTTAAGTATAGCCAGGTCTTTTGTGTCATATGAGTATTTTTCGTTGGATTGATTAATTGGTGTTTAAAGCCGATATTCCAGGGGTATTTAACCTATGACGGTGCGGCAGCCCAATGGGTCGAGAAAACCACCGTTGACGTCACTGGCAACATAAAAGATGAGAGAAAAGGGGAGCGAAAAACGACACCACAAAAAAATCTACTTCCTGATCCCCCTTAACTCCAAGAGTAGGCCAACCAAGGCATCAGAACGGTCCCGTCTAACCACCAGGAATTTTCGCTGGAACATTTATTGCCTGTTCACACACGGTTAGCAGATGAGCTGGATATAAAGATGTCGATCGGTTTGCCATGAAGAAAATTTGGGGTGGGGGATAATACGGCGTGTATATCGAGTTGGGATATCTCTCGGCATTTTTCATTTCTCACAAGGCAATATTTTGAAATGCCTGAAATTTACGCTAAACGAAAAAAAACTTCATTTAGCGTAGCATGCATACGGTAAATGAAATGTTTTTCTTTAAGCGTCAACATTCGATGCAAAATGAAAAATATTTCATTTAGCGTCGGAGCCCTCCGTGGGTTCCAACGTTAAATGATTTTTTTTTCATTTAACGTCGATTTTTCATTTAACGTTGTAACACCGCACCTCGCTCGGCGTACTAATTCTTTAAGCGCGTTTTGGTTCCGAAATATTGCGGTATAATGTATACTAAAACGAGCACTGCGAATGTTTTATACTGCATCGAAAGCAACCTTGACACTAGGCCTTTATCTTCTGATTAAAACGGTTTTGGACAGCCGATCTGATACATGTGCATAAAATATTTGAGTTTTTAAGTTAGAAATAAACATTTTACAATTAACCTCAATGTTCCGGAGGCGACGGTGGTTTAATTACGACATAACCCAGCACAGACAACTTGTTTCTTTGTATGCACGTCTTATTAGTCTCGTAAAGCCAATACTTTTTTAAATGACGCTTTCGCAAAGCTTTTCACAAAATCAAATATGGCCACCAAACGACTTATCCAATCTAAATCAAAGCCAACAAACTATGTCGGCATTGCCTCTGTGGTCTCCTGAACGGATTTTTTTTGTACAGTAAGTAGTTTCTGGTGGAGATGAGAGCGAAGAATTTAACAAAATTCAAGATGACCGCCAAGTGTCATTATCAGGCGACCTAAACATTGTCTAGGCACAGCTGCATTAGCCTATAAGTCCACAAATTTGACTCTACTCTATTTAGCCGTTTTCTAAAAATGTGAGACACACAAACAAAATATAAACAAAAACAAAAGGGAACAAAAGTAAAACAGTAGGTATTTCAGACTATTAACCGATGAAAAAACTTTGTAAATTCTGTTATATTATTCTAGGAATCCACAATGGCAAGCAGGACGCTTTACGGCACTCACTAGTCAACTATCGCTGGACACAAGCGGAAAATGCCGATCTGGCCAAGAAGTTCGGGGACGCTCACGAGCGATCCAATCCGAATCCATTCAGCGAGATGGCAATGGATCTTCACAACAACGCAATGGGCAGACAACTGGCCCAAGATCCCGCGAACGCCGGTCGAGATCCGTTAGAAGTTGTATTAGAAGCGTTCGACAATGGAACATTACAGCCTCGACCAGACCCTAACCACTCCCAGCTGCAAGACGTATCAGATGAATATTAACAAGATGAACAAGGCACAATCTTTTCCTAAATTATGAACAAATTGTGGGTTGAAGCTGTAAAATTGAAGGGAAAATGGTTTGATTTTCTATTTAAGATGGACTTTGGAAATGATTTTTGTTTTTAACAAACTCTGAAACTCTGGTGGTGTTGGCGTGGAACCTCTGTTCGTTTCCCCTTTCGTGCCGTTACCAAATAAAGGCATTTGTTTAACCATTAAGTACCATCTAGCTGTTCAACACAGTAAAACTCTATTACTATATGCTCTATAATTGTCGTATGTCATTATCATTAGGTCGTGTGTCTTTTTACAGCTGTAATTTGCAGGATGACTACCGCATCATTTACATCTCTTTGATGCATATCACTACATCGAATGGGATCTCTTTGTGACCAAGTCGGTTATATACCGGCGAAGGTTTTAATCAAATGAACCCGTCGTAAGTCATGCACCAATAGGGGTTTGATGCTGTAAAACTGAAGGGAAAACGACTACATTCTAAGATGGATTATGATTATTGTCTTCAACAAACTTTGACATTTTGGTGGTTGTAGCTCTGTTCGTTCTCCTTACAGATTGTATATAACCATGCAGGTCCAAGTAACATTGTGATTGTACGTGTTAGACACTCTCAAAGTTATATTTTTATATTTTGTTCTTAAGGGAGAAGCTACGTCAAGAAACACTGAAAGGGACACTGGCAATTATATTAATTGCCTAAAATAGTTACATTTGATTTTCAAGTTCTGCTCAGACCTGCATGTCAAGTTATATATGTATATCTCTTCCATTCCAAGGTTCTATATGGAGGCATGTCACATTTTCTTTCTCTGCATTTATAAAAATATATATATAGTCTATCGATGGACGTGATATATATCTGTTATCATTCATAAATGTCATTATATATTAATGATTTTATCAGTGACCAAAAAAGCAAAAGAGAATGGAAAAAATAGAAATTGGATAGTTTCAGTTTTCACAACCGGAGAGAACAGTCACAGAGAATGGAAGCCAACTCAAACCTGGTCACCTGTATTGTGTTTGTCATATGTATGACTTGGTCGATAATCAACGGGATTAACATGGCATTTAATGTCTACGCCCTGCCGTTAAAACGGACTTTCAACTTGACACAGACCCAAGGTATTATTTTGTTATATTATTAAAATGTCCATGTTACACAGTTGTTGTGAAATTAAACTAGGAAACTGCCCGAGAGAGATAGAAGCAACGAGCTCAATTTAGTCTCACCTAGGTCACTGGGATTTCCTTCAGCTCCTGTAGAATGGCCGTATAAGCTGCTTTCTTCTGTTGTCTTCAATCGGGTGTTTCATGTGTTCTCTACCACCACGAGGTTTCTGAGCGTCTATATCCTTGTCACCTGGGTTCACTGGACGAGCTCACTTAAATCCACAGGGGTCAGTTACAACACTCCTCCCCCTTTTGAAAAGACGTCCTCTGAAACACACTTTTAAATGATTAGTCCTTACTGTCATCTATTTTATATTATCTCCACCCACTTCCCATACAAATCCCAGATAACCCCTGAAGCCGGTCAAAAACCCGTTCAGAAGGGCCATCGGGAACAAGACACAATAAAAATTCCCATGACAACCCCCCTTACTGCAAGATTCTGTAAGCGCTCCTCACATTTCGCGAGATGGCTTCATAAATTACATAACTAGGAAGGTTTTTTATTCTTCCAATGGCGGACGCCATCGCAACCAGTGGCCAGGGTGAAACCAGAGCTGGCATCGAAGCACATTTAATTACGTGCATCCACCACCCAAAATGTTTCCTCAAAATTATTTATTATTTAAAGAAATTCCTAAATTATTCTATTATAATACCCTAACAACTATATTACGGTTTAGGCCACCGGCCATGTGCCCCGGTCGTTCTCGTACTTGACCGACGCTGGATTTAACCTAAGCCTCAAAAGATATTGCTCAGTCCACAGTAACTTACTTATCACATATCTAAAGTCTCCGACTTTTTAGTTCTCCTGGATTCCCTTTTAGATATTTGGAACAAGTTTGGAACAAGGATAAGTCTTTGCAAATGGTCGCACTATGTTTCACAAAACCGACACAGCTGATATGTTAATTGGGTATTAAACCAACCCACCAGACACAGTAGACATATTTCACTGTTTAACCCTGTTTGCATATATGTAATGGAACCATGTATGAATAGTGCGCTATTAGCTTGTAAGATTATTGTACTTCTGACTAATATATAAAGATTAAATCAAACCTTTGCAAATTACATTTGATTTGAAAGATCAAATGGGCCTTTTCACAAGATTTGTATTACTACGCAGCATCAAGACATTTAGCATTATGTGCAATAGAATTGTAATAATATGTCAAAAGTATTTCAATAAGCTGTGTTAGGTGATGTACTAGATATTTTTCTTAAATTTGAGGGCTTCAAGAACAAGTGTAGATATATATTCTTAAATCATTTCATTTGTTTTAGTCAATGTTTAACACACTCGAGGTTATTTCACTCGTTATTTGCCTGTGCAAACGTTGTAATCTACACCAGCAACGGTTAATTCCCCTGTAGGCTATACTGTTATTTATAATGACATATCTTTTTACCGTCACTATAATCGAACACGTGTGTCTAGTGAAAGATGCCCAATAAACAAACCAGTCATAGTCATCGGGAAACCAGGTGTCCCTGGCAATGGCGGCTTTTGATACAGCCGTTTGTCGACGGCGGGCCAAAGGAGGAGGATCCCTGTCCGGACATTTTTCTAAAGGCCGCATCACAGGGTACATGGGGCCTCTTTCTGTTTTGCGGGGTTCCTCATTATAACATTACAAATTCCACATGATCGTACAAATCGATCCGAGTCGGCCGACATCCTGGCCAAAATAACGCACTCATAAAAGTAAAGAATAGATAAGATTTTACAAAATAAAAAATATTAAGTAATAATAAAAATCAAGGATAACTACCATTTTGTTTTCAGTTGTAGTAGTAAAATGGCTATAAATAAATATCTACTCCTTTAAATTAAATTTGATCACAGTTTCAATATTCACCTTTCTTAATTATTTGTTTTCGTTTTCAAATTCCTGCTTTACTGATGCAGTTGCCAAATAGCCTGGTTCTGTCCACGACAGTTTTATTTTGAGAACATGTTCGATGTTTGGAGCGTTTGAGAGTGGGCAATTTAAAGATTGCCTGCTGCTGAGAGATAGCAGATACCTCCTTACAAAGTGCCTTATGGTGTCTTTTTTGAACCCCACTACTGAAGGGGAAAAACAATATAACAGATATCTGAAGACAACATGCAGCACAGTAGAGAGAGCATTTGGTGTTCTCAAATCCAGATTTAGGTATGTCATAATGATACTAAAATAACAAAAATGAAGGCCTTTCTTGCAAAAAGCATTTTCAGCATATCCAAATCCAGATCAAAATGAAATTATTTCTAAAATTCTGCATTTTCTGTAATAAATATGGAGTCTGATCAGTAATCTATTTGTTTTCATTGTAATGAATCATATTAATAAGCCTATATACCTTTTTTGTAGAGACCAGAAAAGTATTGTGCCTGTCGCAAAACCATTGTTGTTTACCGAGATAATGCAAACTGGAACCGGACATGAAAAAAGCCCTGGAGATGCCCAAGCCTTTACAAAATACATTTTTTAAAGAAAAAACGCCATGAAGGCATATATCAGTACAACTTGGAAATGCTGGCAAAACTCACACCAGAAGAATGTCAGAAAGATGTGATGCATCAAAGACTGTGCTCAGGGTTTGGGAGATTTTTCTCTAGCTCCTCCTTTTAGAGACATCGTGAGGTTTGCAAATGCCATAAGCGCTGAACCTGTTAATTTAGAAATAATTGGGGGAAAATGCACAATGATGAAGAAATTGTTATCGAGATATTAAGCAAATCTTTATCGTTTGAAGCAGTTCAACAGTGCCAAAGATCCCCTAATCCAGCAGGTTGGTTTGAATACTCTGTTCGAGAAAGAACGAGGTTAGTAAAAAGACGAGGTTCGCCAATTTGTAATGAGCCAGATTAGAAAATTAGCAAGGCTATTCTCATATTTCAACCATTAACTTCAGAAATGCTGGCAAAACTCACACTAGAAGAATGTCAGAAAGATTTGATTTATCAAAGACGGTGCACGTAAGCAAGAAGAAGGTTTAAAGATGGAGTCGGAGATTTTTTCTCTAGCTCCTCTTTTACCGACAGCGTGAGGTTTGCAATGTAGTAAGTGCCGAACCTGTTAAATTATAAATAATTGGGGGAAAATGCACAAAGATGAAGAACTTTTTGCCGAGATATTGAGCAAATTTAGATCAGTTAAAGCAGCTTAACTGTGCCAAAAGATCCTCTTTTTCAGCAGGTTGGTTACAGGCACTTCTGTTCGAGAAAGTATTAGGAACTGGAAAGAAAAAAAAAGGAGGCTTAAACATGTGAAATGAGCGAGATGAGAAAATTAGAGAGGCTATTCCTCATATTGCTATCATTAACTTCAGAAAGTATTGTAACAGAGGACATGTTCACCAGAAGGTACCCTTCTAAGTTAAGAGAAGCAATTGAAATCATGACTGATTCTAAATCTAGAAACGAGAAACATGGGCTAAAACTGAACATTTATGCTGTCCTTTAGAGGACGATGAAATAAATCTCTTAAAGGTTTGTACACAGAAATGCTACAAGATGAAAATATAAAGAGTTGATCAAGTTTCAGTTGGCTTATAAAGTTCGATCCGAAGAGATGTTATCTGCAGCGAGATATAAATGCTTGGCTACGTCAATCAAAAAATCTAGATACATTACCCGAAGACGCACAGCAGCGGAACTGAAAAGTTACGTAGATGCTAGGATACAAAAAACTCACAGAAAATGTTGATGTGAAAACTTATTATGTAGAGCCGCGATTACAAAGGCAGAAGAGTAGAGGAACCAGCTCATAAAAGAAAGATGGAAAAAGCAAAAGATGTGTTCCACTATTAATACCCAAAGATTTTGTTAAGCATAGACTTCTCTATTGCACATTAATTGTTGTTGGATGGAAATTGAAAATACATTTACTGAGAAAACACAAACTAAAGCGCTGGAGATGCCCTAAGCCTTTACAAAATACGTTTTTTGAAGAAAAACTTCATGAAGGCAGATATCAGTACAATTTGGAAATGCTTGAAAAATTCACACTAGAAGGACAGAAAGAGTCGATGTGTCAAAGACGGTGTAAGCTAGGAGGTTTAAAAATGTGCTCAGGGTGTCAGAGAATTGTCTCTAGCTCCTCTTTTTACACACATCGTGGGTTTTGCAATGTCGTAAGTGAACCTGTTAAATTACAAATAATTAGGGGAAAATACGCAAAGATGAAGAATTTTTTATCGAGATATTAAGCCAATGTAGATCGTTTAAAGCAGCTCAACTGTGTCAAAAGACTCCCCAATCCATCATGTTGGTATCGAGAAAGTATGAGGTAAGCAAAAAAGACGAAGTTCGCAAATGTGTAATGATCTGGATGACAGAAAGTATTGTAACAGAGGACATGTTCACCAGAAAGTACCCTCTTAAGTTAAGAGAAGCAATTGAGAGCATGACTGATTCTGAATCTGGAAACGAGAAACATGAGTTGAAACTGAACCTTTAGAGGACATTGTAATATCTTAAAGGTTTGTACACAGAAATGTTACAAGATGAAAATTTGAAGAGTTGATCAAGTTTCAGTTGGCTTATAAATTTCGACCCAAAGAGATGTTCTCTGCAGCGAGATACAAACGTTTGACCACATGAATCAACAAGTCTTGAAAGCTAAATGCATTACCCGAAGACGCACAGCCGCGAAAACTTCAAAGTTATGTAGATGCCAGGAAACAAAAACTCACAGAAAATTTTGTTGTGAAAATGTATTATGTAGAGCTGCAACACGGCAGAAGAGTAGAGGAACGAAAAGAATGGAACGATGTTGCAGCGAGATATAAATGCTTGACTACATGGATCTATTTCTGTATTAAACGTTAAACCAAACTCACGGAAATATTCACGCTCACAGCCACCAAAAAACACAACGACCACATATTCCGCAGGTATTTTTCACTATGAAAAATCTTTGTCATTGCTCTTCAACGACCACACATTCCGCAGGTATATTCCACTACGAAAAAATCGGTGTCATTTCTCTTTCATTTGGCGTCATATGAACATGCCAATTCTAAAAGAAAATCTAGGCGTACTTAAACTTTGCTTTGCATTTCTACCAATTTAAGGTCAAATTATTTGTCAAAACGCCCGAATCACAATTATTTAATTGTCTACACAACTGTCAACGTACAACTCCGCCGCCGTGTTTGAAGATGTGTAGGAGTCAAACGCCTTGGCTTCTTCATTCATGTTCAAAACTAATTTTCATTTGTGGATCCGACTTAGTGCTAGTTACATTTTAAATGACACAATTTGTTTAATTTTAACTGTGATTTATTCATCTTTTACACTCAATCGCTCTCCATGAAAAGAAATCCTATTTTTATCGTTTTTTTTTAAGTGACAGACTAATTCAACAACGGCCCCAACGTCTCCCCGCAGACGAAATCGCTTTTATGCCAAAGCACCGTATTTTCAACATCCATGTAGAATACTCTTAATAACTTTCTAAATTTTCTTTGTGACTTGTCGTGAATTTCGTTTCTTTATCTTCATCTATAAGTCATGACTCTTGACACTTAAACATTCAGAAGTAGCTTGTTTGTAAAGTTAGCCGTTACTTATTTTAAAATGCAAACTATGACACAAACACTTCCTAACGAACGTGTGCTCATTTTCAACTGTGATGGCTGCACTTCTTTGCGTCTCCAGGCAACGTCTTTTGAATTAACTGCGCGAGCATTGTGTATATATGCGCGCAATGAGCAATAAAATAACATTAACAAACTTACTTGTCATGTTTTTTTTTCAAATCGTCCTTTTTTAGTATTATCTCGCCTTTACGAAGTAAGGTGAGGTTATGTTGTACCCTTGGCGTCAACGTCGGCGTCAGCCATGTAAAGTCTTCTGTAATTAAACATACTGAGGCAATTTCTCTGAAATTTTACACAAAGCTTGCCCGCCCTGAAAGGAAGAGATTATTAAAATTTTAAAGAATTATGTACATATTAAAGATACATAGGCTCTCAAAATTAGCTTTTTCAGTAAATTCAGATAGCCACGATCTTAAGTAGTATCAAAGTTAGTTTATAAATTAAAATAATACCGCAGAAATTAAAATGATTTAATGTGTACTTATCGTGTATGAGTCAAGAGAAATCATGGTACAGATCGAACTCGCCTTAACACAGCATGCCGATCAGTATTATTAGGGCCCTAGTTTTCGTCAATCGATCCTGCCGTATTACGCTTCTGCGACAGTTATTAGTGACCGAGGAACATCGCTAACGGATAAGGTTAGAATATATACGGACCATTTCCGAGAATGAAAGCGGAATTTCGCCTAATAAGCTGACTAGGCTGATTTTTGATAAGGTACGGACTGTTGTCGCCCCTTATTCTTTCCTTGATGTTAATATTCTGGAAGAATATTTAAATTTTTCAGTTTTAGTTATATAAAATCTACCACTTAGCGTACAAAGTTAAGGGTGGGTTTAACGAAAAGCTCCTAACTTCGACTTCCTCAGAAAAATAAGTATAACTCATTTGATTCTGTTTTAACAGAAAAATACCATATTTTGAGAGCATAAATGTATCTTTAATGAATTATTATTATTATTAATTGGGTTTAGGTAATAATAATGCATACTGTAAAACCAAATATTGTTATATAGTATAAAAAGTGAGGTTGGTGCGACAACCAACCCCAAAGCGACATTTTGCAAAAAATATCGAAGCCACACAGCACATTACTTTGGAGACTGCGTTTGCTATTCTCCCAACCCTAGCCACACAAAGCACTAAGTTGCAACACACGTTCATAATACAATTTATCACACGGCAAACGTGCATAGGCCACTTAAATGGCTATATACGTGTGTATTATTTCAACAGTTTGTTAGGGGGTTGTAACCAATTGTCACTGTATATTAAAACTGATTCATTTCAGATAGACAGCCACCTCTCCGCCATAGGATAACTATATGGAGAGCCGTGTGATAAATCACTTATAGCATGTCACGTGACGATTATGGTTATATGCACTCGGGTGCTACGCCCCCTTGATGGATAACCCATATTCCGTCTCGCGACATTCTATAAGTAATACTGCTATCGTCAGAAAATATAAAAGAAGTACGCATGCGGGCGAAATACCTAGTTAAGCCCATGGCCAGACGTCTTATAACTATCTAATAACTGTATAATGATATTGTCTTTATCGATTTTTGTGTGTAAGCTTTGTAGTTGCTATACTCTATATGTTTGCTTACAATACTGTAAATAGTGTTTGCTCTCCGCATGGGAATGTCTGTATTAATTTGTATATACTATTCTGTCATAGTCATGCATGTTTGAATTCTGATGAGCATTAGCTCAAAGAAATAAACTTCAATCGATCAAAAGACTCGTTTGTACAAATTACATCCCATTTGTGTACTCATTCCACTGAATCAACAACAAACTCAACAATTTGAATGAATTAAATACTGATACTTTTTGAAATATAAAAATCAATTTGTCAATTAGCATTATTATATCATATTGGCAAATCATATTAGTCCATGAATTGGTTCGTTTTGATTTAGTTCCTCAGTTAATTAGTGACAAAAGAAGTCAGAAATAGATTTTAAAAAAAACTTTGAACAAAGCCACATTTGTAAGACATTAAAGCCTGTCACATTGGGAACTGATAAAGCATAACTGTTAATTTGTTAATTTAAAATATATAATTGACGTCAAAAATC
>JAVFBY010035129.1:0-13144 GCA_034781015.1 Tonicella lineata
CCTGACATTTGATTGTTTTTGTATTCCCTCGTACTTTTGTGACTGTTTTGAGAGAGTCTTATGCTTCTATGTTTATTGTAGATTATGTAAATATTCTGTATGGAAGTTTGATGGAGTCACAAACCTGCCACCCTATATTATTTAAGATGACAAGACTCCGTCTTATGATGTATGATATAACTCTGTGATGTAATTATTGGCATTAATGTTTCTGTATTTTATTTTGTTACATTTTGTCTTTTAATGTTTACCAAACGTTTCCCTTCTTGTGTGTTATGGCCAAGCTGCTATCCCTTTTTGGTTTCCATTATCTTATGATCAAAACTACACATTTATGAGTAATAATAAGTGGACTTTAATTCAAAGTAGAAGACTCCTGGTTATTTATTGCGGTTACATTTGTCAAAACTAATCCATAGACTAGTGTCTATGTGGTTAGGAGAAGCTTTTTGTGTGTATTTAACATTATGGTGGAGTTGTTTTTCAAATGTAATCAAATAATTTCCATTTTGAAGAGGGTCTGTGTTTTCTTTATCTGGAAAACACAGACCATATCTTATTACATGGGTCTGTGTTTTCTAGAAAATTAACATGTTTATTGGCAAATTGTCCTTTCGCTAGTCTTTGGTGTTTTAGTTAATATAATTATATCTAGGTGCCTTATAAAGTATCTTTTCCCATTTTAAAACTTGTTCCATCGTAGTTAGAAATATTGACTTTGAAAAAAAAAAGTGTGTACTTCTTCCATCTACATGTAAGTTTTGTTTATATGATGAATATTTACTGATAATACTTTGACATGCTGCATGAGGGAAACGTTATTTTTAAAAAGAACAATATTCAATTTTTTAATTTGGTTAAAGGCCCAATAACGCTAAACGAGATGGTAGCTTAAACAATATAAGCCTACTAGTTATCACAAAAATGACATTTCTTTACCTAAAATATATACAATGCAACGTTTTCCGTTGTTGTAGTGAAAAAAGCTCTCTAGACGGCCAAATACATTTTTATCTAACGTCGTTAGCTGAACTAGTAGTGTCCAGTTATCGTTGTTGGTGCGCGCATGTTTTGGCGCAAATTTAATTTTTGTAGTATCACAAAAATCAAATATTTAACTGATTTTAAAGAAAAATAGAAAATCAAATGTTTCAGTTGAATACAAAAATGGAAAGGTCTAACATTTTCTATCTGGGAAGTGGGAAAAATACAGAAATTCGCCGTTTGTCTTTTTTATAAATGATTTTAGCCCATTCAGCAGTTATAGTCGGCCTTTAAAGCAATGAATGGCGGATTTATCATGTTCATTTTGATTGTGCCGGTACTTAACTATATAACACACATGCCTGTTATCTTTATTGTGTTACATTGTCAAATAACGCATAGGCCTACCCATGACTTGAAATGTAAATCATGGGTATGCGTTATTTTACAATGTATAGCCCGATGGCGCTAAATGTTGGACTGCTAAACGTTATAAGTGACGCAAATCATAAAGTGTTCTGAAAAACGTAAAGGCTACGAAACTGTAAGTGAAGCATAACGTTAATTGCATTTAGTGCAATGCAAAACATATAAAATGGCGTCAAAACGGGTCTCGCGAAATATAAAGTAAGGTGTCGCAAAACGTAAAGCGGGGTCTCGCAAAACGTTAACTTGTAATAGATCTGTTTGTGATCAAAATCTCATTTCCTGCTTATTTTGCCAGTATTAGACTGGTTTTATTTTTAGTTGAATTGAATTGAACATTATTAACCATAAAAAATGTTAATACATAGTGAAGTAAATCATTAGTAATGGCGGGAATAAAGCCTAAATAGACTTGTTCTATCCCAGTTTTCATTAAAAGACGGTTTGTAGTAAACTTATTATTTGTTTGTTGTTTGGAAGACACATTGGTAAAACATACAAAGAAATTTACATATAGACGTGACAAACATGCAGATAAATATGAACAACACATTAAATATACAGTGAACATAATACATACACTTTTAGCATTTATATCTTTATCTATACTCACACAAGCACACACGCACACGCACACATGTTCGCTCAAAAACAAAAACAAAAAAAGGTTGACTCATTCAACTCAAACAACAAATTCCATATGGAAGTGTGTTAGAAATAGCTACTCTTCTCGCATGGAGACATGTGCATTATTAGATTGTAAAAAGATGATCTTTCAGATTAAATTTGAATAAAGAAAAAAGTAAAGTGTTTTTAAGTTCATTTGACAGAATGTTCCATTCTGTAGGCCCTGAGAGAGAGTAGAAAGAAAATTAATGTTAGAAAAGAAAACAGGCCTGTACAGAATTACTTTAGAGTTTCTAGTTGGATAAGAATAAAGAGCATCTGGAAAATATAGAGGGACTGAAATTGCGGAGGAAGACAGTAAGGATGAGACAGTAACATAGAGAAGAGACAAAGCTTTGGAAAGAGAAGAATGTTTCGACAATTAAATAGAGGATCGGTATGGGCAAGTCTGGGCGAGAGAGTCGTTATACGAATTGCTTTCTTTTGGAGAAGATGAAGAGGTTTGATAAGTTGATCCCTAATAGGGCAACTCCATAGGAAAGATAAGGATGAATTAATTAGTAATATAAGGTTAGAAGTGCTTTTTTATTTAAGTACTTCTGGATATATTTCATGACACCAATGTTTTGGGACATTTCGAAAAAAAAAAGATATAATGGATATATAAGAAACCCAAGACAAAACTTTAACTTTTTGATAACCTCTAGTTCAGTCGGAGCCAAATAAACAAACGGAAAGTTCACAAGTCCTCTCGTTGCTGGTACAACCATATCTTTTGTTTTTGAAATGTTCGAGGAGAGTCAATTTGCAATTACCTAAGTCGAAATTTTTGACAGTTCTAGTGAAAAAACTTGAACGACATTATTTAAAGTTAAACAAGGGGACCATACACTGGTATCATCGGCAAATAAAGTTAATTTTAGATGATGGGAGGAGTTAACAATGTCGTTTATATAAAGAATAAACAAAAAAGGACCTAAGATGGAGCCCTGAGGGACATCAAAGTTTATATTCATAGGGCCAGATCGAAAACTCTTATAATTTACTATTTGTGAGGTAACTTTTTAACCAAATATTAACTGCATTTCGAAAACCGTAAGGTTTCAGTTTGTATATTAAGATAGAATGGTTAACGGTATCGAAAGCTTTCGACAAGAAAGGCGACGGCGCTAAATTGTTTTCCTTCTTTAGAGGTAATAAGATGGACGTACAATAAAGCTGCAGGGTGGAAAATAGAGTGATTTTTACGAAAACCATTTTGATATTTACAGATAAGTTTATAAACAGCTAGATGTTCATTTACCATTTTTGTCACTAACTTCTCAATTATTTTACTGACACACGGTAGTGCAGATATAGGATGGTAATTACAAAACTCTGATAGTTTACCAGATTTGATCACCGGGGGGATTTTGGAAATCCGGCATAGTACCACAGGAAATAGATAAATTTGCAATATGTGCAAGAGGCTCCGCTATAAATTCAACAATAAGCTTGATATCGGCCATGGTCATTGGAGATATCACCCTGGCATGGCGAGCAAGACTTCAATGTCAATATGGTGGTCTTAATTAGATCTAGGGTCACTGTTTCAAATCGGAAATTAGCTTCTCAGTCAGTATCTAGGTATTTCGAGAAATGATTGTCTGAAGGGGGAATTTGAGATTCAAGAGTACTAGCAAGTAAACCAAAGTATTTACTGAATGATCTGGGGTGATCCATGGTTTACGGATTTTAGTTTTAGAGTATTTGGTAACAATAGAAAAATTTTCCTAGTAAATTTCGAAGAACTTGCTGCTTACAAGTCAAGAGCCTTGTTAGTATCACTGCAAGATAGCACATCATCCTAGTAAATTCGGGAGATGTTTTCCTTGTAGTATTCAATGCGAATCCGGGATTTATTGCGGTTAGTATATGTTAGAGTTCCAGCAGGATGCAGAGATAGAGAATCTTTAACAAAATGAAAAAATAAAAAATAAAAAAAAAAAAATAAAAATGCCAGAATATAGATCATGATCGTGGAAATTTAAAAAAAATATTGTCAATGACGGTGGCACAATAAGCACTCAAACGAGTAGGCTTGGTTATTTTAGAGAAAAAAATAATAACATTTCATAAGGTCAATACATTCTCTGCTTTGTGATTGATGATTGATGATTGAGAATGCGATTCAATTGGTCAATATTATAATCACCCTAAGAATCAAAAACATTGCATGGTGTTATGAAACATATCCAGAAACACTTAAATAAAAAAAGCACATCTAACATTAAATTACTCATGTTACGGCTAGGAAAAATATTATCTATATTGTCTGTTTTTATTTTTATTTTAAGCATTCAATTATTTTATAAACTGCCATGAAAATATCCAATCTAGTATATATACTCACCAGTCCACAGTCAAATTCAGAAATAATAGTACAACTTCTTTTGGCAAGATAAATGGTGTAAAAGTCGGTATAGGTGAATTGGCTGGTCGCTACCTCCACTGCCAAACTAAAGGAACCGAATGATGACGTGAAAAATCTATGTGGTCTCAATGTATAATCATTGAAAATACGTCACATTTCCTTAACATAATGTGGAATATTCCAAAACATATATTCCTTAAAAGTTATGGAATATTCCGCTGGTGCTTTATTCTATAGGAATAATCCTTAAGATCTTAAGGAATATTTTGTACAGTGTAGCCAATCCAACCTACTCCCAAGACCATAGTTTATATAAAGAGAAAAAAATATAAAACAATTATTACAATAGAAGAAAGACTACCTGTCAGTCGCACACGGTACTTTTGGCGCCGAATGCTGTTAGGCTGATTGTCCAAATTTCTATAAGTATATATTCACTGACGAGATTTCACAACTATCCTGTGGAACGGCGAGTATATAGAGAAGGTAACCCGACAATTGCTCCGGGGACATTTGCTCCGGCGACAATTGCTCCGACAAAACGACATTTGCTCCGGCGACAATTGCTCCGCGACAATTGCTCCGACGACAATTGTTCTGGCGACAATTGCCCCGGCGACAATTGCTCCGGTGACAATTGCTCCGGTGACAATTGCTCTGGCGACATTTGCTCCGGCGACAACAGATCCGATTGTACGTAGATTCTTAGTGGGTGGTTAAGAAGAAGAAAACATAAAAAATAAATATTAAACATTTCAAATAGGCCCTCCAATATCTTACGGAGAATTGACTCGTCAGCCCAATGTATCGCCGATTACGGTACCCAATAGGCCCTATACAGCAGATCAATATTGGGAACGTAGCAATTGTCGCCGGAGCAAATGTCGTCAGAGCAATTGTCGCCGGAGCAATTGTCACAGGAGCAAATGTCGCCGGAAGAATTGTCGCCCGAGCAATTGTTGTCGGAGCAATTGTCGTCGGAGCAATTGTCGTCGGAGCATGTGTCGCCGGAGCAATTGTCGTGGATTCATTATAGAGAAACCTTTCCTACTCAGATTATTACATTGGAGGATCCCTCAAACAGAAAGAAAAAAACGCTTCAAATTTATGTGCCATTGTGCCAGCAGGCTTTATAAAAAATTGACGAACGACACGTTTTTTAAAAAACGTTAGTGACTTTGTTGAAAACATGCGCGCGCGTTTTCAATCAAATTAAGCTTATTTCCGGAATATTCATCTGTGTTTTCATAAAAAAATCAGCGGTATTTTAAGCTTTAATAACATCAACACATGCCGTTTAAATTCCCAAACACGCATATTTGCCTAAAAAACGGTGACCACTAAAGCATAAAACGGACACATTTAAAAGTTTATTACGCATGCGCCGTGGATCATAAAATAAAGCCAGCGGGAAGGAAGTTTCAGTAGAGGTAAAACTTACCGTAAAAACTGTTTATTTGCTATATTTGGTATAGACGAAAAGATTTGTGAATGTTTGGATATACATTAGGTATACATTGACAAAATTAATGAAGTATATGAGCAAACATGGACTGTTGATTGATGTCAGAGTAGTCTATAGAAACAGTATGTAGCCTACAACAACAAAGTTGCTTGAGATAAGTATAATTGCACGATACAGAAGGTTTAAACCTTTTATTTGTTAGGCCTGTCACATGTAACTTAGCATTAACAATTTAAGGTTTGGTTTAGGTGTGTTTGTTTGATTGGGGTTTAACGCCGTGCTCAAGGATATTTCACCTATATAAGGGCGTGTCCGCCCAATGGGCGGGGGAACACCCTTGACGTCACTGACAATATAAAAGAGAAGACAGGACACTCTTGTCGTCACTGTGACTAGTTTCATAAAACTTCGTACGCAAAATTTCCGTCGTAAATGACGTCATCGCAGGTTAAACTTTCATAAAATCACTACATTTACGATGAAAACTTTGCGTACGAAGTTTTATGAAACACCCCACTAGTAACATAAAAGTCGAGACGGGACAAACAACACGACACCAGAACAAATCGGCTTCCTGATGCCCTTTAGCTACGAGAGCACCAGGGCATCAGGAAGCTCCCGTCCAACCAACCGCGTTTGGTTTAGGATTGCTGTAAGGTTTAGTTTTGGGCTGGGTGAGGGTTAAAGCGATAGCCTCGTCAAATTTCAACTAGATTTCAGTATATTCCAAGTGCAATTTTTAAAATATATATCCCTGTTTTTTTTTTCTCATAAAATCAGCGTAACGGAAAACTACCTATTTTAATTATCAGTATAGAGACGTGAGTGGGACCGACAAAATGTAAACGTCGCTTCAAAGCGTTACTGTCCAGGTAGGATTATATCTGCACAATGACAAACTGTCACCCGATTTGTTCAGTTCTTTTGTTCTGGTATGGCCACGAAAATTTGAATGTGAATGTGAAATTGTCTGTTGGTTGTTGTGCGTCGAGGATAGTAGCTAGCTCACAGTAAATAGGTTTAGTCTTTCTTTTCGGCCCACTCACGTCACTACTGACAATTAAAATAGGTAGTTTTCCGTTACGCTGACTTTGTGACAAATAAAACATGGGAATATATACTAAAAATTGAATATGGAATATATTGAAATCTAGTTGACGAGTATATCACTTTAAGTTTTTATAGATTCTACAATATGTCCAAATGTTCAACAACAATTAAAATAATTTACCACAATTATGCTCACTATTAAGCCAATTTGTAGAATTAGTTCTTAATTTGTAACCAGCATTAAAACATTTTGTGTTAACAAATTAAGGTAAGGTTTGGGGATAAGGGTGATTGAACAAATGGTGTTAGGTTTATATGGGATATGTTTATAGGGTTAGGTTTTGTTGGGTTCAGGGAATCGATTAATCTGTCCAACATATAAGCATAATTAATTTGTCTATCTGTCAATTCTCCAGTGAAATTGAAAGGACGTCAAGACAAAGCACATGTGAAAAACCTGATGCGAGCTATTATAGAGACCTTTAGAAATCGCTGAGAATGCTTGTAAGTATATATACCGGTTATAGAAACTTCGAAATAAATATTCAGTTATGGTATAGTTGTTTGTTAATTCCACTGCTATCAGTGTTGGACCTAATCAAGTTATTGATTATTTCAAATGTTGATAAAAATAAAAGCACTATTAAATAAAAAGACGATTTTTTAAAAAAATTCCTAAAATCTGTGAAATGCTGTAAAATTCCTGTTATTAAATGCGGAAATATAAATTTTCACACTTAACTTATGAACATATTATTAGTGAATGTGGAGAGAGGAGGATTATAAATTGCAGGACACATTTCTGTTCAATCCACATGCAACATATATATGTATAGACAATCAAACTTGTCTACTTTATCATGCAAGCAAGCCGCGTATAGACAAGAGTAACGGCCTATCAAATCAACTGTAGTAAATTCGCACATTCGGAGACGCTAATGTTGCGCCATCGCTAGAATTGTTTGATGGCTTCATTCACTTCCTTGGCAGCTATAAACCACAAACCCGACTATTTTACGGGTTCAAATCCATAACCGATTTTTCAAAACGACTAAGATTCACAGGCGCCTTGTTGAATGCAACAAAAACTTGCCTGTTGTGGCGCGTTCACATCATTCAACACAACTGATGGGAATAAGCTTCGACGACGAAAGTCGTTTTAAAAAATCGGTTATGGATTTGAACTCGTAAACTAGTCGGGTTTGTGGTTTATAGCTTCAAGGAATTGAATGAAGCCATCAAAATAATTCTAGCGATGGCGCAACATTAGCGCCTCCGAATGAGTGAGTTTGCTACAGTTGATTTGATAGACCGTTACTTTTTTCCGAGGTTTCCTTCCCGGTTTTCCACCATATCAAGTATAGGATTGTCTGAGAAGTGGAGAATCCGTCGACATATAGGTGAATTGCCTCTGAATACGACGTTAAACACCAATCAAACAAACAAACAAAAACACTAAAAAGTGGTCAATTTGAAGGTCATGGTCATTCCCACCTGTTGGGATGAAATACTATTTGGAGGCCATAGTCAATGAAACAAGCAAAGAGTTGCTGAAAACAGTGAAACAATTCAATGGAATCAAGCTGCTGTTTTTTTTTTGACAGGAAGATGCACCTGCTCTGGAAATAATGCAATTCTATAGAAAAACAGCAGCGTTTGACAATGGGAATGGGAATTTCTCAAATGGTAAATGTACCTACTCGAGTTACCGAAACTTCGGCGACCTTGATTGACCACATTTATGTGTCAGACGATAATCTAGTTACGGAAATTATTGTTCCCTCATGTAATCTTAGTGATCATTTTCCTACCATACTTATCAGATCCGGGAAAATAATAAAAAATGAACATGTTCTGATCAACTATAGATGTACAAAGAACTTGAACTCTGAGGATTTTTTATTCGACTTATCAAAAGTACCATGGTCTGTAATTGACGCCTTTGATGACGTCAACGATATTTTGGTCACCTGGCTTGACCTCTTTATGCAAATTCTTAATGACCATGCGCCACTGAAACGAAAGCGTGTTAAACACAGACACAGGCCTGAGTGGTGGACCGATGAACTGACGCAATTAACAAAACTTCGTGACAACTGTAATCGATCTACTCATCCTTCACTGTTCAAATGTCTCAGAAACAAAACTGTGTCTCTTGTCCGCAAAGCAAAATCTGATTATTTTACTACTCTCTTAAATAAATATAAATCTTCAGCAAAGGATTTCTGGAAACTATTAAGAGATATTTACCCACGTAAGCAGCTTTCCCAGCCAAACACTTTAAATATAGGAGACGATGAAGTTACCGATATTAATACCATGTCGGAAAAATTCAATGAACACTTTACGTCACTCTCAAGCCAAGTGGATTCTCAGACTGGTGATGGTGTTTCTAATTTTAAAAAAACTGAAAAAACTTTGTAAACATCAGGCTCCCTAAAGGGACTGTGTTTGAGATTCCACCCATGTCAGTGAACTATGTGAGCAATGAACTAAATAAACTGAACTGTTCTAAATCGGTAGGACTGGACGGCTTACATCCAACATATTTGAAACTTGTGGCTGACATAATAGCGCCACATATTACAAATATTTTTAATGTATGTATTTCTGAAGGCACTTTTCCAGATATTTGGAAAATTGCTAAGGTCATCCCTCTTTTTAAATCGGGAACTCGTAATGACCTTAATAATTTTAGACTAATTTCTGTTATATTTACAAGATTTTAATTTATTGTCTGAAAATCAGTCCGGTTTCAGAAAATTTCGTTCGTGTCATAGCAGCTTAATTCAACTAACAGATAAGATTAATAGTGCAATGGACAATGGGCTACTCACTGGACTTTTACTACTGGATTTTAGAAAAGCCTTTGACCTTGTCAGCCATCCTATTTTACTAAAAAAGTTAGATATTTACGGCTGTAGTAAAATTACCTTGGCTTTCTTTAACTCTTATCGAAACGAGAGACGCCAAAAAGTTTCATCTAAGGGTAATATATCTAGGTCACTTCCGGTTAAATGCGGAGTACCTCTAGGAAGTATCCTTGGTCCTCTTTTATTTATTCTGTTTATTAACGACTTACCAATGTATACAAATACTTGTCACGTAAATATGTACGCTGATGATTCCAGCGTAACTTGTTGTGACAAATCGATTGTAAATATTGAAAAAAACCTAAATGATGATGTTAAAAATGTTTTAAACTGGTGTACAGATAACTCAATGTGCTTAAACGGTACAAAGTGTAAGGTAATGCTTATCACTTCCACACAAAAACGTTACAGACTTACCTCTGATCTACTACATATTTATGTAAATGGTGTGACTTTAGACAATATTGTTTTTGACAAAGTACTAGGAATTATCATTGACAACAGTTTACAATGGCATCAACAAATCCAATCAGTTTTTCTTAAAATAAGTAAAAGAATAGCTTTACTAAGAAGAATAAAATGCTACTTACCTGAATTTGCAAGAATACGTTTTTATAATGGATTTATATTACCCTTGTTTGATTATTGTTGTGCTGTATGGGGTAACCAGCAAATAAAGCAAACAGAAAAGCTAATCAAACTTCAAAAGAGTGCTGCTCGCCTAATTCTAGATAAACACTTTATGACTCCTTCAAAGGATATGTTCACCCAATTAAAATGGCTTCCATTCCATTACAGAGTAAACTATCACAGAGCAATCCTTGTTTATAAATCTCTTCATAAGGAGAGTTCTAAATTTGTAAATGTTATGTTTTCTTCAAGCATGTCTACTAGGTCATCTCGATCTGGAAAGAAATTGATTTTACCCAAATTTAAAACAAGGCTTTAAATTCCAAGCAAGCAAATTATGGAACACATTGCCTTTGAATGTACAAGACTCTTCCAGTGTTAACTCTTTTAAATCAAATTGCTTTACTTTCTTTTACAAGCAATTTTTAAATGATGAAACCCATACTATTCATTTTAAGACTCTTATCTCTAACGAGACAGAAATGAGAATGATATTTTACTTGGATGTATTTTTATTTTAAATGAAACTTTATTTGCTTTATTTACATATTTTTAATATTTATATATATTAATATGCGTGCGTGCGTGTGTGCGCGCATACTCGGTTATGAGTGTGTGTATGAGCTTGTGTGTATATAATGCAGGTATGTCTATTTTTATTAACATATGTATATAACTACGTTTAATGTTTTAAACTTCTGCACTCGCACCATTCTCTGTACATACACATGAAACCGATTGCAATATTGGTGGTGGCATGGATTGCATTATACGTCGGAGAGAAATTACAGAATGCGTCAATTGCCTTACATTACGCGTCATATTTCATGGAATAACATTATCAGGATTACAGTAGGCCTATGCGTCACGATTACAGTATGAGTTGGGATTGCATTACACGTTGTAACACGTCAAATAATCATACATTCAAGCAGTCAGTCTGTCAGTATCTTAATCAGTTTATTATTGTTTATCTAGCCGATGATTCTAAAGAAGTCAAGATTAAAGCCTTTCTCGATATTACATAACCCGTCATCACAATGTTACTACATTATCGGTCAAAGTTTACTACACTATTGGTGAGATATTTTTTTTACTACAGTATCAGCATAAATTTACTACATTATTAGCCAAAATATTTTTTACTACAATATCGGTAAAAATTTACTACAGTATCGGTTAACAAACTTTTAACATTATCGGTCGTTTTTACAACATTATCGGTCGTTGTAACACTATCAATAAAAGTTGATACAGTATCGTCATGGTACTACATTAATGGTAGTTACTACATTGGCTCATTTCCACCGAATACGATAACCCTCTCAGACCACCAGTCTTAAGAAAGTGGATGCAATTAACATTATTGCAGATTTGTTTCATGAACAAAGACTTTATAGCCTAGCGTCTCCATCGTATTTTCGCATAGAGTCGTTGGGGTCAATTCAGACTGCTCTGTCGGAAGGGGTCGACATCCCTCACCCTGGTAAAAGGATGCATACCTCAATATCCCCATTTATTTTACTCACAGGAAATTTCAACGTGTCCAGGAGATCGAAAAGCGTTACGAGTTCCTGGTGCCGTGGTGCGGACGCTGGCCACGGGATTTCGATACCATTATTACCTGGACGATTCGCTCATAAGGAATTCGTCTCGTCGTCCGGTATTGCAGGACACATACCTCGTGTGGCGGATTTTGGTGGCTCTGGGTTATCTACTAAATCTGGAAAAGTTGGAATGTCTCCCGTCGCAGGTCTATTTTTTCTTGGCGTGGAGAAAAATACTGGGCTAGTAAAGGCGTTTGTTCCCCACGATCGTTGACTGGTTCACCGATGTGTCAATGTAATAACTTTATTTATTTATTATTCATTCTGGGTAACACAATTTACTCGACAAGGGGGTTATGGCCTCGGCACATTAGAGAAGCACACATGAACCTGTAGCTCGAGGTAGTCATATAAAGGTCCGCCGATCCTTTTCGGCAGAGCCTGGCTGACTTCAGTCAACACTAAGGTGGTAGCTTGTATCAACAGGTTAGGGGGGAACAAGATATCCCCAGTTGGCCCAAAAGACGAGGCCAGATCTTCTCAGAATGGCAAGTTTAACGGGAACTGTTGACAGTCCAAGAGATATCCAAATTGGGGGAAATTGTTTAGACAACCACGGTCAGACATTTACCTCACCCCACACGTGCGCAAGTGCTCGCGCAATCGCTCACTAAGGCGGATTTCCATGAGAGGCTGCGGGCAGAATGGCTCGTTCCTCCAGGAATCAAAGTCCAGACTTTACGAATGCAGGTGGAGGTCTTTCGTGGACTGGTGTCTCAAGCTTAACATTGATTCGACCTCGACATCTGTTAGTAGTATAGTCACAGCATAATAGGTCGCATTCAGGGGCAGATAACTCCATTACTACATAAATAATAGTACCGCAGTTGCAGGGCTCACGTCATGTTAAACTATAGCACCGCAGCTGGAGGGCTCACGTCATGTTAAAGCTAAAGTACCGCAGTTGGAGGGCTAACGTCATGTTAAACTATAGCACCGCAGTTGGAGGGCTCACGTCATGATAAACTATAGCACCGCAGTTGGAGGGCTCACGTCATGTTAAACTATAGCACCGCAGTTGGAGGGCTCACGTCATGTTAAACTATAGCACCGCAGTTGGAGGGCTCAC
>JAVFBY010035240.1:0-13140 GCA_034781015.1 Tonicella lineata
TTTGCAGCTATAGTTTTAACCCAGCGAAGTTTTTTGGTTTATCTCAGCTTGACTATAGGATGTGGCATGCGCGCTCAACACTCCTATCTGTCTGGTTTATTACGCATGACCTTTATGACGATGTTATACGACATTCTAACACATCTGTGAATTCCGTACTACATAAAGAATAGAAAGCCGTTTTACCTAAAATCGTCAACAAAATGGCACAGAATAATTTACGTCATGAAAAAAGCATTGACGTCTCGACGTTCTATGGAAATGTTCAAATCGACAAATGCAGTGTAGGGATGACATGTCGTCTGCCGCTTCCATTTAAAATCAATATAGCATCTATCAAAATGGAAGCCTGACAAGTCGGGCAGCGTGTTAGTTTTATTAGCCAAATGTATCAAGATTTTTAAACAAATTTAGGACATATAACGCGTACAGAATTCAGGAACTTCACTGGGTTTTTTCTGTACACCCCTCTGGAAAAAACATGGATCATCCGAATGGAATGTTGTCAAATGTTCTCTACAGTGGCTTTCCCCATTTCACTATTCAGGGGTGAATGGAGGTTTTTTAAAGGCAGAAAAGGCTAAAAATGTTCAATTTGGGGTTTTATTTGTTAAGCTGTATAGATGATATGTTAGAATAGAAATAAAGGTTTTGTTTTTTTCCCCTAAAATCACTGAGATAACTGCAAATAAAAAAGAATTGTCCACTGTTTTTTGGGATGCGGCTTCGCCTTATCCCAAAACAATGAACAATTTCTTTTTATTTCCAGTTATCTTAGTGATTTTAGGTAAAAAAAACCCCACAAAACCTTTATTTCTTAAACATATCGTCAGCCTGCTAACATAATTGCCTAACTCATTATTTTGAAAAAAATAGTTTTTTTACCCGTACCACAATGTATATGGTGCAAAATTGCCCAAGTCATTGACCAATCACAAAGCTAATATAAACACATAGTTCATATCTGCCTAACCTATGAGTAAAGGCAATTGACACTCACTTTTTGTGTTTTTCTCAAAATGAGTAAAAATGAGTTAGGCAATTATGTTAGCAGGCTGACGATGTACAAATTTAGCCCTTTAAACCAAACTAAAAACACACTTGGAAGACCCATTAGGCTTATCTAGGCTGGCATGGTAACACAGCACATGACTACCAGTTGCTAAGGTGGATCTATTAATCTTAAACTTTTGTCGCCCTGTCATTGTTTCTTCCGTGTATAACCATTGGTCAGGAATGTTTTGTTTTGTTTAATATAAAGACACTGTCGAACTAAGTCTAAAATCTACATTCACAGTGTTGGCCGCCTTAGTGACGTCGTATGTTGATGCTATACGCAATGGTGCTGTCCCGTGTATAGAAAATGCTCTGAATACTATGGCCCAGTTGGAGAATACTAGAGCTGTAG
Source organism: Tonicella lineata (assembly GCA_034781015.1). NCBI lineage: Eukaryota > Metazoa > Mollusca > Polyplacophora > Chitonida > Mopaliidae > Tonicella > Tonicella lineata. The sequence continues at coordinate 1,409 of JAVFBY010035240.1, forward strand.
ACGAGGGACTACAACTGTACGACAACTTCATGAAGGAGAACATTACCCTGCCCACTGGTTCAAAGGACATATTGTCGCAGGTCCATAATAAAGCACTTCAAAAGTCCGTTGCACTTTTCCTGAAACAGGCCATTTATGACACTGATCAAAAATATCAACGCAAAATGAACGTAAGTATTTTAAGGAGATTATCAGAAAATTTGACACAGCGGAAAACAAATATTTGGCCACAAGATGACTCCACCCATAGGGGAACCATTCCGTTTAATTTGACTCTGTACAGTACTTTTTAATGTAGACATTTCTTTTAAACCGATGACTTATCGGTATCCTTTTTTTTTCTTCAGTGTCTTGATTCCTGACGTCAAAAGTTTCTGAAGAAACGAAAAAAAAAAAACCCGTGAGCATCAAAGCCAGCATGAAGGCTCAGGAAAAAAAGAGTCCAAAGACTTGTTTTTTATTGAAAACAACTTTATTTGTAATACTTAAATACAGTTAACTACAGCGCTGCCTTTTCTTTAAGATCCAGATACATCAACGCGCCTCTATAAAACGTACAGCGCTGCCTTTCGTTAAGATCTAGATACATCTACGCGCCTCTACAGAACGTCCAGCGCCGCCTATCGTTAAGACCCAGATAAATCTACGCACCTGTACAGAACGTACAGCGCCGCCTATCGTTAAGATCCAGATACATATACTTGCCTCTACAGAACGTACACAATTGGGAATGATGAAGCAAAAAATCTTCCATCAACCAAATATCCTTCATTATGTTTCCGACCGTTGTTATGTCTGCTATTTAAATCACAATGCCATCGTCCGATAATCACATTTTACCGTCAGATTTTATCACATTAGCAAAACATTAATAGTGTGGAGGCGACCTATGTTTGATATTCTTTTCATTTTCTCCTGAAGACGTTTCAATCTTCAGGGAGTGGGGTTTTCCCACACCGCAAATCGACTAATCAAAAGCGCACGAATTTGCCTTATGGATAATAATGCACAAACTGAAATCTTCAGTGGCCTTGACGGTCAAAGAAGAAACATTTGCATGAGACAATCTATAAATAAGTAGACAGAAGCGTAGATCACCAAATAAAGTAGACAAATAATGCAGGAAAATGGTATTTAATTATGTGTTACGTAGTATAAGTTGAAGGGTGAATAATTAATTTAAACTCTGTACTATCCACTTTGTCGTTAGATTGTAACATCCTTCCCTCATGCTAATACACTTATCAAACCAAACTCTGATTTCTTACTTCTTCAGGAACAAATTGAGCAAAGCTTCAAGAAATGGAACAACCAAAATGAAGAGGCATCCGTGGCAAAATGTAGAAAGGTGTTGCTCAATCTGAATACCCCTATTGCGACCAAGTTGAAAGGTGGGGTCTATTTGAGTAGCGGAGGGTATATGATGTATCGACTAGATTTAGACACGCTGAAAGTGGGATATGATTCAACCGAAGGACTTGGTGTGAAGGTATGAATGGGAAAAACAATAATAGTCATTATAAGGTGCTCCGTGCCAGAATAACTCTGGGTCGCTTCGTTGGCTTTCAAAATTTCCCGTTACTTGTTAACGGTATTTAAAGGATTTATGAATAGTTCAGTTTTAGCGTACATTGCGATTCAAAACCAGTTAACAAAGTATTATTATTTTTAAAAAAATTGTATATCTTTTTTTGTAATCATTATGAATTTAAATAAAAAGGCTCTTGATTTATGCATATTTCTTCGTATATGTTTGGTTGTGACGTCGCAATAGTCCCTTGCAATAGGCTCGAATTCATATAAGCTGTACACTTGAATCGTCGTCCAATCGTCTACAAGCACTGGAGTCTACTGTGACGTCACATTATCTCCTCATTAATTGTCGGGCTTTTGGGCTAGAGACAATAACAACTGTAATTTCTACATCTTTGGGGATTTATTTATTAATTATTGTTTTTTACAAAAGATTTCTAAAGGGGCTTAGAAAGCCTTGTGGGCTAAAAACTGAGCAATTCATAAACCCTTTAAGGATTAAAATCTGTCTTGGGCTATACATAAAATCATTCGTGTGTTACTCTTAACCAACGAAAAATAGGACGATAATATAACAGGGTATTTATTGGATTCGCCCTTGCTAGTGTGCGCAAAAGCAAACAAGGATTATGAAACCGAGTTCATGTCAACATAATGCCAGTCAAATATCCTTTCCGCTCGAGTACTACTAGAATGCATGACCAAAGGCGTAAACAGGAAGGCCGTCATGATTGTGATTAATTTATTAGTAAAAGCTGTTCATTAGTTATGAAATGAATGTATAAACAGGGTCTGGATTTCAAAACTAAAACAACAAAAAAGCAACCAAATCAAAGAAAATACACACAGGTAACAATTGTACAACTCGTGTTTCACTGGTACTAATATATACTATTTGCATTTGCGAAGACAACAGCCACTTTTAAAGAAACAGTATAATCCGTCCCTACCACAATGTAATGGTGGCAGAGATCTGCCGGAGATTGCCGAAGTCAGAGACGAGGTTTGTTTATTGACAACTCACGATAGCTGGCGCAGCTGTGAAAAAATGCTGGGTGTAGAGCCGAATCTGTCACTTTTTCTCAAAACGACGATTGATGCAAAAACTGGTTCAATCCCTTAGATGCTGATTTTTTTAGCCTTAATACAGATTCATTTTATCAAAATGAACTTCCGTATGATAAAACAGTCTAAGTACATGGACACTTAAGAAATAAAAATGTGCGTGCAAAGTGACTAGTTAACATGCTGTTATGTTGTAAATTACAAAGTATTTCATATGAAACTAACAACAATTCTAACACATCTGTGAATTCCGTACTACATAAAGAATAGAAAGCCGTTTTACCTAAAATCGTCAACAAATGCAAAGAATAATTTACGTCATGATATGTTCCACGAAGAAGCATTGACGTCACGACGTTCTATGGGAATGTTGTCTGCCGCTTCCATTAAAAATCAAAATACCATCTATCAAAATGGAAGCCTGACAAGTCGGGCAGGGTGTTATGTTTATTAGCCAAATGTATGCAATTACCAAGATTTTAAAACCAATTTAGGATATATACGGTGTGCAGACTTCAGGAATTTCACTGTTGTTTTTTTCTGTACACCCCTGTGGAAAAAACCTGGATCATCCAAATCGAATGTTGTCAAGTGTTCTCTTCGGTGGCTTTCTCTATTTCACTCTTCAGGGGTGAATGGAGATTTTTTAAAGGCAGAAAAGGCTTCAAATATTCAATTTTGGTTTTTATTTTTTAAACTGTATAGATCATATTTAAGAGTAGAAATAAAGTTTTTGACTTTTACCTAAAATCACTGCGATAACTGCAAAGGAAAAGGAATTGTCCACTGTTTTGGGATACGGCGAGCAGGTATCACAGCGATTTCAGATATAAAAAAACAACTTTACTTCTTAAGTATATGCCGCATGCCAATTGTGTTTATTTGTATTATAATTCAGGATAGAGACACTTTAGATGCATTCCTGATCGAGAAACGGACGGAAGGGGAGAGTATTCTTCAAGCAGATAAGAAAGTTTCAGAGGAGGAAAAAAAGTTGGAAAGTAAGTTGTTCCAACATTTGCTGGACACATTTACAATGTGGACTGTATACTAAAACCGCTCAAAAATCTATTGTCGTTTCATTATATAAATTGGAGTAGATATTATGAAGTGTTGGATTGTATTCGCTTATTAAACCGCAGTACAATGTTTTTTACACTCTAAGACGCGTATTTCTGCGAAAAATGCTTTATGCCCGTGTAAAGTGCTCAAATACTGCCCCTATAATATTTTACACATCGGGCTATCTCACTTTGCTCCCTTAGGGACCACTAGCAGTGTACCGGAAGCCAGCCTTCCCGCCATAAATCCTCCTGTTATTCTCAGTATCTACAAGGGGTAGACGTGTTTTTGAGGGTCTTAATGCAGTCGCCATTTTGTGTAGATTGTTCACCAAGATTTTGTGAACCTTAACCTAGGACTGTTACCTTCTCTTAGAGTGGTTTTGTACTACGATCGGAGAAAGAACAGGGAAGTATAACAGTGCCATTTGCTAGCACGTTTTGGGGACTGCTGTGTGGTTGTCAAGGAAGTGTTGTTGCTGCAACACCATGTCAACAAATGTTTAGCTGTTGGCTAATGGATCGGGGCGGCTTCAATCTGCCAGTGCCGAGCCGGCTAATTTGTGCGTTCGCGTGACAGGTTCGCTCTTATCAATATACTTTAATAGATGTCTTGTTTTCTTTTTCTGTTAGATATAGGCGAAAATAGACAAATTTAAGCCGCGATTGGAACAAGTGGGGCTATGGTTGATGTCAGGTGTTCTCCAACACGGGTGTTGGCTAGACTCGGTCCGAAGTTTAGAGAAGGCGAACCATCCCGGATTACGCAGGGCTCTCGTCTACGCTGACGATGATGTTCCCATTCTATACATTCAGCATGACCATAGAGATGAACGTCTTAATGTGTGCAACAGCCCTCTCCAGTTACCTCCATTTTGTAGTTGTCCTCCTTCTGTCGGTAATTACGGACTATTTGGGGATGGTGTGTGTTTTCAGACCGATCATCGGGAAATCGTATGATGGCAAAGGATTCCCGAGAGACAAGTCGGTCAAACGATTTGTCTCAGGTCCGTTGTCAGGTTTACTAACGGTATCTGGTCATTGAATTCCGGATACAGGTCAGACACTGCACGTCTGTAAGAGACCCGCAGGCCCGACTTGGGAACTTCCGAACGTGGGACAGGTTGAGAAGGCGCTTCCTGTAGACCTGTCCTGCTCACTGCGGTCGGTACCATGATTTGAGCAAAAGCTACCGGTACCGTTTTCGCAATCTGTTCGGCACACTTCATTTAATATAGATGCCCCTGATCTTTAATGTTGGTCGGTCAAGGGTCCCGGTTTCACAGAACAGCCGACCATATCCGTAAGGGAGCAGTTAATGTCGACTATGTCGTTGTTATCTGATCGTATGTATCACTTGGCGGCGGGCGCTCAGGCTTTGTCTGAACCCAGAACGGTGGTGCAACAGTCCGAGGGAGATTAGAGGGCATTTGAGGGCTTCCCGATGCCTTTGCTACCGCATCCATCAGAGACTCCAAACCTTCAACTACTCAAGGGACATAATAGGCGAAACAAGACAGAGACGACGACATGCCTATCGTGTACACCACTCAACTAGATAGGCTGTATCACATGTTCCCGGATATGATACAGCCCCCGGAGGTGAAGTCGAGGCGGGAGTCAATCATGGCAGACATGCGTTAGGAGGCGCGACGCAGGGAGTCCCTCTCCCCTCGTGATCCATCAGTTCATTGGTTGCATGAGTATGGTGGCTGATTGCGGCCTTGGTTTCATGATGTTTCAGGTAAAAACAAACAGGTAACGACGCATGCTGTCCCTCCAGCCATCTCCGACCGCCAGTCTTATTGGATTTGACTTTTGTTCTGTATTTGACTTTTTTCCGGCCTGGCTTCAATATACCTCCGTTAAAAAATGGCGCTACGGCACAGGGCGTCTCTCCAACCTTCTCAGTCCACCAGTCACAAAGTCTCCTCTAAGAAGAGAAGTCACGGCGGGAGCAACGTTACGGGACGTTACTCCTATCCACCCAGGCAATTAGTTGTTTAGTAGGGCTGAATTTGGACTCCCGGACTGACTTTTGTAAGCAACGACAGACTCCGGTCTAATGATAAAATCTTAAGATAAGCACCTACTAGAGTGTTCCTCTTTGAGGCCCCTATCTGTAGGAGTTACTAGGTGCATTTGACGAAATGTGCTTACAGGCCTGTATCGATGTATACTGGTAGTCACTCAACGACGGAGAAGATTGTGTCTGCACGTCAAGCTCCTATCTTGGGAAGGTGTCCTGACAGGCACTGACTGCTCGTGTGGGAGAGATTTCCTCATCGCTGCCCTTCGGCGTATTAGGCCTCCATACTGGTTGACCAGAGACGGCATCATACGCTAAGTGGCCTCCAGGGTTCTACGCTGGAGTCGGTGAGGCGCATACTGTTAGTTCAGTCAATGGCTTCAGACGATCTCTTCAATGGTGCAGCATCATTACAGCTTGGCTGTTTTGATAGAGCTCGTCGGGCTCATGCGATGTTTCGTCCATCATATCCAGGACGTATACCTCCACCCTCTACTTATACTCGCTTGTCTGAGGTGCGCAGTGGCCAGTTACGTCTGCTCCAGCCTATTATCGTTCCTGCAGCAAGAAAGAGTAACAGGTTCGGGATCAGAGGGGCGCAGTAAGAACGATTCGTCTCAGAGTGAATCGGTGTTTGACAGCCGGTAGCACGGCATTTCCCTCCAACACTTCTAACAGTAAAGAGATTTGTTCTTGAGTACACTTTTGCTGCCAGCTTATGAACTAAACAATCTAGTGACAGTGAGAAGTCAGACGAATTGTGTTCCAAGGCACATGCAGGCTTGGACACTACGAACGTGAGTGCGAGGCTTTATGATACCCGTGGCGGTGATCTATTGCCCAAGTTATATATTGCCTGTATTATGATTGTTGACAATATAGACAATGTTATATTGACGTTATAGTTCGTTTTTATATTTGCTTAATTAACTCATGGATGCCAATAGTCTTTAACGATAGGTTTTTGGCATCCGAAGCTTCAAGAAGCATAAATAATCGGGCTAGAGTTTGCGGCAGTCGTAAGGACCGTCGATTACTCTTGATAAAGCCGGGTGGACTTCGCCCTGTTGGTAACTTCAGAAAAAAACACGGCGGTAGCTTATATCCAAAGGGAGCTCTCCGCAGTTGCTTCAAATGACGTGGAGACTGTTCAATGTATGTTGGGAGAATAACTTTGTGCTACGGGCAAGATTTCTCTCGGATCTTCGGAACCTCTGGCCGATTGCTTGTCAAGACGGGACCAGATTCCGTCTTCAGAATGGCAGGTTCACCGAGAGGTGTGTCGTCAGAATTGTCAGTTGTGAGAGGCACCATTGGTCGACCTGTTTGCGACAAGGTGGAATCATCAGCTGCCAGCGTACGTGCTCTGTCAATAGGCTCACTGTCGCTGGAGGCCACGGGGTTAATCGCATATGCGTACCTACGCCCTTCAATAATCCCTCGTGCATTACCAAAATATAGCAGATCAAGAGTGCAATATAAATCGTCTCGTGGTGACCTGCGAGGTCGTGGTACCCGTTACTATCGGAACAATTGATCGAATATCTATAAATTAGGGAAAAGTATTAAGACAACTACGGTCCAACGTTTCCAATCACCACACCCATCTGCACGAGTGCAAGTGCTCGCGAAAACGCACACCAAGGTGGCATATTCACAAGAGACTGCGGGCAGAATGGTGCAGTCTACCAGAAAATCCACGTGGAAGTTATACAAATGTAGGCGGAGATGTTTTGTGGAGCTTAACATTGATCCAACCAAGCCCTATGTTCAACAGGTAGCAGTTCCTGCTTCATTTGTTGACGTTTCACAGGGACGAGACTCAGTCATCGGAACCATTGGTGGCCGCACAACGTGCCACCAGAGCGTCGGGGTCTCGCCTGTTAACGGACAATCCCGATTTTTAATATTTTGAAATTATGTTTAAGGTGTTGGACAGATGTGTTCCCTCCTTATCAAAGGGGGTGGGGCGTGTCTGACTTATGTCAGATAGATTACTAACGAGGGCCGATCTTGATGGATCTAGGGCCCTCGCAATTGATATGTTTCAGGTTATCTTTCTTTTGACCTTGGAGTATTTATTTTGCGCATTCGTCCCACCATCCTTCGGTTGAAATCTACGAGCTTTTCGTAGAAAGGTAACCGTCTTAGTGTGTAAAAGACACGACAATTTTACGTTAATTTGTATGTCTTTAAACTAAGAATAGCCTTTCTAAACGGACTCTCTCGTCCATCCCCGTTGCAAACTTAACAGTTTCAAAAACTTCGTTTTAGTAGTACGAATGGGATGAGGTACATTATGGTACATTGTAGGGGGGCTAAAGGGAGGTAAAATCTAATGGCGGGGGCTGTATTTGAACAGTTAATAGGGAATAAAGGCGCTTTTCGTAGAAAGGTAAGTCTAAGTTTAAAGACACAATTAACCTAAATTTATAAAATTTCTGATTATACGATACAAATGAAGGCTTGCTTAGGATTAATCAGCCATGAATTATCGTTACATTTTAATTCCCAAGGTAAGAACAAATGCTATGTCAGAGGCGAACTGGAACAGAGCTTGTGCGTTAATTCCACCAAAAAAATCTGAGGATATCTTATAAGCAATGGTGCCGCTGGACGTCATAGCAGCTTAAGATACTGTAGATGCCTTTAGCCCTTTACTTTCGCAGGTATAAACTTTCCCGGGTTAACCTTAAAATTCATTTCGCGGCGTTGTTGTTTTCGTAGATTTAAATATTCAATATTTATAATGAAATAACCACATCTGAAAAATTATCTGTTATTTAAAAAAATTACTAGTAAACATGGTAATTGACAATTTAACACAAACTGACATCTTACCGCTAGGTGTTCCGTCAACACTTAAGTGTTGGTAATCACAGAGTGAGCAGTAATCACAGAATGTGAGAATAATTAAAGTCAGCATGGTTTGTCTATCATCGTGGCAATTTAACAGAATTGTGAGGAATTAATACAAATCCTTTTAATCCCGTAAACACTGGTTATGTTTTACGCCATTTAATAGTAAATACTTGTTGTGTGTCACTATGAGGTCACTTGCGTAGGGGATACAAACAGCTACACTCTAACCAACATGAGCTCTGACTACTAATTCGGTAAAATTGATTTTAATCAGATTATTACAAAGTTATACTATTTTTAGGTCGTCATTTTGTCATGTTACATGTAGCTACGTTTTGAAAACGTTATTGTTTCATATCCAGACAACATCGGAAAATGACGTAAATATAACGTTATCTTTCTGTCAGCTTATTACTTCTGTTTTAAAAAGATAAACTGAACTACGTTGTGACATAGTTGTGGATAGGTAATGTTTTGAACAACATAACTTCAACGTTGTCAACGCGTGAAATGACGTGTTATATTTCGTTGTGGCTTAGTTGTGGATAAATATCGTTTTATAAAACTAAATAACAATGTTGTAAAAACGAATATTTACACGTTAGACACGAACATTGTAGCAACGTAAAGCTTAACTACGTTATGGCATGGTTGTGGAAAAGTAGCGTTACATATAACGAAATTACAACATTGCTAAACGTTAATTTATTTGTTAGATATAAACGTTGATACAACATTTTATTGCATTAGCTTTTGACATGGTTGTAGTTTGGTAACGTTGTGTACAGCGTTATTACAATGTTGTAAAAACGTGAATTGAAACGTGACACAGACGTTTTAGTAACGTGAAGCTCGACTACGTTTTATCTTGATTGTTAAAAAGTAACAATGCATATAAAATGCATATATTAAAAAAGCAATATTGCCAAAACGTTGGCAAAGACGTTGGTACTGCATTTAGGCTTGTGTGTACTTTTAGTTGTCTACGTTGTTACGGTAAAAGAAACCGTTGTAAAATGTTTTTTTTTATCCAAACAACGTTAAAAAAAATAGCGTTACTATAAAGTCAATCTCATTAAAATCACACCTTTATTAGCTCCTCGGTAGTGTATTGTCAGAATGTAGATCTTATGACAAACTGTAGCAAACAGTGTTCAATAACGTGAAGTAGTGTGGGGTTCAAGAATTTCCAATGTTTGTTTTGTGTCGTCTCGCATTATATTTTTACTGGTTGTGATGAATTTATCTATAAGAGATCCAAATCTAAATTTGTAACTTGGTTTGGTGGCTGCATGGAATATCAGGTATGTGCACAATGGTATAATAAATGACTTGTAGTAATAAATAAATGTACTTCTCGCATAACAGTGTCGTATAGCTGACAGCAGCATAAGGTAGAAGGTATACTACACAGGTAAATGTTAGTATAACTAACAGGTAATATAGAAAAGGTAAGGCAAACGCGAAATAGCAATGTGCAATGTGGTAGTTCAAATCCTACCAGTAACCATTAACAATTATTTTTTTTGATAACTTTTTCTCTTTCTTTTCTTATTATTCACCCACAAATAAGCATGCCCACATTTTTAATTACTCCCCATACCAAATCTGTATTTTTTAAAATTAATTACACTATGGTTGTTGTGGGAAGGTCACAATACAACGTTTATTGACAACGTTGTGACAACGCATTTGGGAGTCCACATATTTACGTGTCTTTCACGAAAAGTAATAACGTTGTTGTGCGATTGTGGCACGATTGTGCTATCGTTGCATAATACATTGTAGGAACGATTTAGTAGGTAACAAATTACGTTGTAACAGCAAAATATTCCAACGTAACTATTACATTACGGTTTCGTTGTGGTGTGGTTGTATTTTACATTGTGGCAATATAACTGGGAGTCGACAAAATTTTGTTGTCACAACGTATCATCACAACGTTGTCAGATCTTAAGTGTGACTAAAATACAACGTTGTTGCAGCGTCATTTGGTTTGCTGGGTCACGCCCCCCTTAGCTGTTAATAAGGCTGGCCATTTGCATTCCCTTAATTTATGCCGGCAAGAGTGAACGACCAATTGCCTCTTTGTCATTATATTAGTATCATTACTACCTTTATTAATGGTCTCTTTGTTCGCTGGTCAACACTTTCGCGGATAAAAAGATTTCCGCGAAAACCGCGAAAGTGAATGCCCCGCGAACAAAAAGGCATTAACAGTATTGCGAAACATTTTTATTTAATAAAGTGGCAGATCCACATATAACCCTTATCTCAGAGACCATGGTTAGATTTGTGGTTCTGGTGGGTGGTTGGGCGGGAGTTTCGTGATGTTCTGGTGCTCTTGGAGTAAAGGGGCATCAGGAAGCAAATATTGTTTTTGTGATGTCGGTTATTGTTCCTTTTATTCTGTCTCGTCTTTTATGTTGCCAGTGACGTGAACGGTGGTTTTCCCCACGGGGCTGGCACGCCGTCACGCCGTCATGTAGGTGAAATATACTTGAATACGACGTTAAAGCCTAATGAATCAATCAATCTATGTGATTTTGTGTGAAACCACCTAGCGGACGACCGTGTTTTCTCTGGATTGTCATTGATTCATTATTCGGACTTGAATGCTGTTTGTCTAAAACGGGAAAAAATATATAGAATAATCAACAAGATTTTAATATTTGTTAAACATAATCTACTAACCTAAGAGTTTGTTAAGACTGTTGGACTGATCATTTTGGTGTGTTTACAGATCAGCGTCAAAAAGCAATGGAAGCAGAGAGACAGAAGGAAGCGGCGGAAAGAGAGGCCGCATTGAAAGAAAAACACACTAAAGATCTGGAAAAAGTGATGAACGAAAACATCGAACAGCTAGAAGCTACTAGGAAGAAGGAATTAAAAAATATTCAGAAACATCACGACGAGCTTCTCCAGAGTCGAATGAAGGAACAAGAGATGACGTTAAGAGAAGGTTTCAGAGAGCAGTCTGATATGTTACGCTCTCAGATGAATAGGATGGAAATGGAACTAAACTCTCGTGGTGGCAGTCCATGTAACTTGTTGTGAAATTTTTCGAATCAGGTGCGAAAACGGATTTTCCTGCACTTTCCCGTGCTACTTGTTATCTGTAGACCCCAGGAGAACGTGTTGCGATAACAAATCTCGAGACCACGTGCTGTTCAGCCCAGAAA
>JAVFBY010035351.1:0-13140 GCA_034781015.1 Tonicella lineata
AGAAAGTGGATTCCATTTTGAATGTTCCTAAAACCTTCCCTGGGTCATGCCCTTTAAGAATATATATAATTTGTGGGGTCTATCTCTTTTGGTTTTGGACAAAAATGCACACAGACAGACTCCTGTCTGTTATAGATTTATTTAGATACGTAGACCATAAAATAGATAAACACAACCTCTAGAAGGTGCGACTTACCGTAAGAAAATAATAATAAAGTCTGTAAAATCTATAATGCTGGTCGCATTATAGATTTTACAGACTTTAGGCCTATTATTAGTTTAATACGGTATAAGAAAAACAATCTCGAGGTTGATATTTTCTGGAAGCTTACACTTTGTGGTATACTAGGAAAATATATAATAAAAAAACGACTTAATTCGCTTCAGTTGATTTTGGGCTAAATCCTGCGGTATAGCCTCTTTAACTTTGAAAAATACGATAAAAGTACCGTTAAAAGAGGAGAAAATAACTTTATATAAGAACATGCACACTGATATATCTTATGTCAGACCTGTAATAGTTTGAAAGTGTCTACCAGTTGTACAAATCTCCTCAATATTCCTCCACAAGTAAAACACAACGGCCGCTGACGGCTTCCATGTTTGTCATTTTTTATGTCCGCCAAGGGTATGGTCCTTGTAAAATAACCTCTGCTTCTTAGAGATTCCTTACCACGACGTAGGGCCTAATGCTCTCCATTAAATCTGTATGTTAAATTAGCCAACTTTTTAGAATTTTTATTAAAATTCCCTCCACAAAACGAAAATAAGCCTATATATATATTAGAAAAAAGAACTATCTTTTCTTGGCAGATTCTACAATTTTATTGGAGTTTTAATTGTTTGGGACAATGCAGACATTTAACGGTGCATCTTTTGTCTGACTTTCAACATTTTGCCCAATGGCCTATTATGTATTTGACAGCGGAGGTTATAGTTTTGGTGGAGATTGGCGGCCTCCATTCATCTAATGATATTAGCCATCTTAACCACCATCTCTGTATACATTTTAATTGAATTTACGATGGACAGTCGTGTTTTGACAAAGTTGGAGATAAGAAACATTTCGCCATTCTTAACAATCTACATATGCTAATAACAAAATATTTATGAACATATATGTGTACATGTAAAAGTGATCATAACCTTGAATGTTAGTCCAAAATAAGATGTCAGAAACACTGGAATATACATGTAAGACAATGCATATGATACAAAAGACACTGTTTATCTACAATACGAAATAGTCTTGACTTGCTTCGAAGTTGACCTTTTTCCATTTTAATATGTTTTTCTACATTTTGAAAATATATAGCATTAAGTAAAGTTGACCGATACAAATTTTCAGGTCGAATATCTCCCCCATTATTCATATAAATCATTAATGTCTACGTCTCAAACTCCATGTACAGAAAAAAGCATCTCTGACTTCTAACAAAACGGAAACCTTCTAACGTTACTAAATATCAATTATTCATTTCACTGTATACAATAGATGAAATGTATGAAGATCTTGGCTTATTCAAGATTATTTGTGAACATGGAGAAGGGTTTAAGGCGATTATGTTGTTCTGGTCGACACAGTGTAATCTTCTTTCACAATATAGGAGTCTATGATCCTCCATATACAATGGTTCAATGGTAAAGAAGATAGAATACGAAAAAAAGGTTGAATCTATGATAGGCCAAGATTTCGATTGAAAGGCTTAGTCTAATGTAACTTAAGAAAGGCCTATAATGTTCTTTGACATGCCTTCTTAAAACTAACCCAAAAAGTACCGGTGGCTTCTGAGAAATCCTCAAATAGATCAAATTACCCGTTATCAGAAAATGATTCCAAAAAGTCATTGGCCTTGCTTGACACTAATCCATAAAGCAAGGCAGAAATCGGATAATGTCTCAAATAGGTCAGATTTCTTTTTCGCGTTCTAGAAGTCAAGGTGTAGTCCTAAGTTGCAGCTAAAAGGCCTTTTTAATAGCCTACTGTTGAGCTATTATATGAAACGATTATTTAATCAGCAAGAAATACCGACTAAAAGTTTATAAATCTAGCATAATGCTTTGTCACCAATAACAAACTTGTTTATATAACAGAAAGGTCCATAAATTAAAATCAGCAAAATAATGTTTGATTCCGTGAAGTAAAATATAACAGAGATTGCAACGGAATAATTTTTGTGTCTTTTAGAAAGTGACCATTAACAGTATTTTCCTTATTTTGGGATAAAACTTTCTTAGTTTGAACAGTTCAACCCCCGGTCGTAGGGTTGAATCCCGTACGGGGCTCACCCTGGAAAATTGTCTGAACTAGAATCTCTTCTAACTAATTATAAGAAAGTGTTCTACTAAAATAAAGTATATACTGTATAAAAGACCTGCAACGAGATTTCCCCTACAATTTAACAATTTATGGGAAATCTAGCTGTTTAACGAAGCGGTCTTCAGTCTAAAAATCCGAATCACAGACTTAATCCTAACCCAATCCCACACATACAGGGATCCATTTGTATTGCATAAAAAAAAACTTTTCTGTCTGCTCATAATTATAATAGCGCTGAGGACCATTTCCAAATCAACAGAATACTACTTTCAACAATAAACAACATATTAGCGTTTTGGAATTGTTACAAATCTGCATTTTATTCAAAAACCAATATTTTAGATGTCATTCAAAGATACTTATACAAAAGCTTATAGAAAAGAAAGTGGGAAGAGATCAAATTATTTTAAAAAATGTCCTGACTTTATTTTCCGGAATATCCTTGTATTAAATAATCAATATCTCAAAATTAGCAACAAAATTGAACTTATAATAAATGAATACATCGATATTATTTGATTGCTTATCAAAGACGAAATAATTACATCTAATTTATTCAATATCATAGACCTCTCCAAAATAATAACAACAATAATAAATCTTATAAATTGCAAAGATTTACGTAAATGGTCTATTGCGTTTTATTGTTCGATTAAAATGGCATTACATGCGCGTACTTTTGACTTTGATAAGCAATCAAAGAATATCCAAATGTAATGACATGTTAATCGAACTATAAAACAGAGTCGACTATACCTGAATCGCCTAAATATGTAAGATTTATTATTGTAGTTATTTTTTTTACCAGTAAATCCATGAATACAATTGCATTTATCTGTATCGTTACAGCCTCTTCAAAATGATAGACGACATTATTTTGATATAAAGAATATTAAATCAAAGTGAAAATCGAAAAGCAGACAGGAGCAATTCTGTCTCAAATATCCCTAACGAATAATAGTTAAATAATACTATATAAGTGAGATAAAGTAAAGGACATGCTATATATGTTTCGCTGTGTGTGGTAAAATTTACTTGCGGAAGTATTCGATTTAAAACCATATCCAAAGAACTACCCGCTTTCTTTGGAATGAGTAATAGATTTCCGCAGTGAATCTTGTTCTCATCTTGTATGGTTTAGACGCCGTTGGGCATAAGCCGACTGCGTTGTAATAAAGACTTTATTAGGTACCGGTAGTTTTTGTCTGGCACACCGCAGAGAATTGGCAGGGATTGGAAATCGACGCGCCACAGATGCGACGAGTGTCTACTTCCTGCAAATGACAGATAAATACGTTTGGAGCGGCTGCATGGTGCGCGAACGGCGTTCTAATTGGCGCGAATGCAAGGCAAATCGTCGCGAGTAGATGGCAAAACGTGGATGCTTTCAGGGGAACTCGCGAATCCTCCTGTCGTTTCAAATGGCAGTCTAAACAGACCATACTAATCCGCACCCTGGAGAGTTCCAAGCATTGTATCCAAGGAAAATAGAGAACAAATAAGTATCATTAGGTGTTGAGCAAGTTATTAATATCCTTGTGTGGAAATGATCAGTAATTGTGATGAGCGGAAAGCCACTCGGTCTGTAACCACCCGCAGACAATGGTCTCGACAACCAGGATAAGGTTGGAATCTTTGTAGCTCCATGGTCTTAAATATTAAGCCGATCATTGACTTCGATCCCATAAACCGTATTGTATGCCTGGATAACTCTACAAGCCTTGTTCTGAGGTTGATTCAAATACATTCGTGTACGATTTTCTCCGTATTTCTTGATTTGTTCTCAACTAACCTTTACTTTTGTTATATGCTACCCTTATTACTCAACCATATTGGCCTACATTCCACTATCTGCTAATTTTTAACATTTCAGTTACACCAATGATTGTTTTTTTTATTGATACTTAAAGTCGTAGGCCACTCAAGGGTAGGACTATGCTTTTCTGCTATTTTGGTGAAAACACAGAAAGAAAAAAAATAGGCGAAAAAAAAACAACAACACCCCCCCCCCCCCCAGTACATCTGCTGCTGTAGTTATAAAATAGACTAATGAAAATTTTACATCACAATTTAATACCTGGTTTCCATCGGTAAGTGTTATAACACAACTGACGTGGCTCATCCACAGTCACATTATATACTGATGTCAGGTTCTATTAGCATTTTTGTATGAATGGGATTAGCCCAAAAAAATATATTTTTTGGATATTTTTACATGTCTCTATAGGGCATTGAACCCGAGACCTCCGGACAGCAGGGCCAACACATCAAGAGGCCAACGATAGAGTGATCCGAAATCCCACGCAGGTAAAGACTGTCAATCTTTGCCGACGTAAGAAATAGCAATTTGAAGCAACTTTAGCACAGACATAGCGATGCCAAAGTAGCATATTTTGTTATAAATAATACCCACAAATGTGTTTATTGTTTGAGTTATACTATAATATTTCTGCATGTCACTGAGTATCGCCCATCCACAGGCATCCAAAGGTAAGAAACAACATTCTCAGACAACGGCCAAATTAAAAAAAAGAAGAAGACTTTTTCGTTCTGTAAGTTTGCCTGGTCTATTTGCCAGTCCCTCAATATCTCAAGCATATTAATGATCAAAATTTGATCAAACCTTCATTTTTTCCGTGATCATGTTGTACTTGAGTTTCTGTGATCACACCATGATCACGAAAAAAATTACTGTTTGGTCAAATTTGGATAATTAACATGACTACATGTGCATGTGAATATACATTGATGGACGGGGGAATAAATCAGGTAAATTTACTTGGCGAGAAAGTCTTTATTTTGTTCAATTTGATCGTTGTCTGAAAATTTCGTTTCTTACCTTTGAGCCTGTGGCCTAGCCGAGTTATCCAATCCAATAATCTTTAAAGTTTCTAGAACACCAGCATTGATTCAAACTGTTTTATTGAACTATTGACGGTTAGAAGCAACACATTAATACAAACTTCGATTCCCCATGATTCCCCTTAGTGTTGTACATAAAACTACCATTAAATAATTACGGTTTGATTATAATTATTTTTATTTCTTTTGTATTATTTAATTTAACGTATCTATTTGTTTGCGTGTGTCTTTTCATACGCGTTGACCATTTTCCTTCAAGCTATGTTGATATGCCACTCTGGATTTATTTAATCTGATAACTAAGCGGATTAATACGAACTTTGTAATTCAATCAATCCAAAGTAAAATTGATGACCGGTTACAAACAATAGCTCTTATGTAATTTATGAATAATTGGGCATTGTTAGTCAAAGGTAATCTGCTTATATTAAATTAGCTTATCGCGATTTACTCTTATCTTTACGCAGATTAACGCTTGGACAAAAATATGACAACAAAATGCATAATAATAAATGAACAACCGATTACAACACCCAGATATACCCTAAGGGCTGTTTTTGGGGAAATCTCATGGGCACATAATTTAATAACTTTTTCAAGTAATATTGGCACATGCTTGTTATCCGCGCTGATAAACAGCAATTATTCCATTCTATTGAAACAACGTGTATTGCCTTAAATACATTTCTCTTGCCGGGCAAGTTCATCGACTCATATAGTTTTCTGTATCCTTCAGAAAGCGGTCATTGACTGTGGTATCCCTCAATACGATATACTGGGTATTGGATTAGCCCTTGTCTGTCTGTCTGTTTGTGTGTTCGTGCCTGTTTGTCTGTAAGAATACTCCTCACAGACTAAGGAATGACTGTTTACATTTTGGCCGGCAAAATGCCACGGTCACGGTGAACAAAAGTCAAAACATATATAGAAGGAAGGCATGATCTACATCCTCTGATGTTTTCATTTTGGATAGGATAGTTTAAACAGGCAGTAGTTTGGAAAACGTTCAATAGATAAATACCTGCATCTGTGCGGTCTTTGTGTTCAGTTTTATCCACCATTAAATTTTCCAACTAACAATAAATACACTCTTCATGGTGGTTTTAATATGATAAACAGAAACGTTAAATGAGAAGAAAAATTTAGCTGAGTAGATAATTATATTGAAAACAATAGTTTCCAAAAATGATTTCTTGAGTGTGTTGACATTTTTATTGCCTGACTAGAGCTCCTTTTTTATGTGGTGCCTTTAGAAAAAAATAGTGCGCTAAAGACCTCTTTGAATCGCCATTTAAACCAGTATTATAGTATCTATAATACAGTATCGCCATGTAAACCAGTATGTCATCATACTACAGTACTGCCATATAAACCAGTATGTCGTCCGAATGCCGTATCGCCATGTGAATCAGTATCTCAACATAATACAGTGTCGCCATGTAAACCAGTATGTCAACATGAAACAGAATCGCCATGTAAAGCAGTATGCAACATAGTACAGTATCGCCATATAAACCAGTATGTCAACATTATACAGTATCGCCTTATAAACCAGTATCTCAACATAATACAGTATCGCCATATTGACCAGTATGTCAGCATAATACAGTATCGCCATACAAACAAGTATCTCAACATAATACAGTATCGCCATATTAACCAGCATCTCTAAACAATACCGTATAACCATGTAAACCTGTATCTCAACATAAAACAGTATCGCCATATTAACCAGTATGTCAACATAATACAGTATCGCCATACAAACAAGTATCTCAAGGTAATACAGTATCGCCAGACTAACCAGTAACTCTACACAATACCGTATCACCATGTAAAACCTGTATCTCAAAATAAAACAGTATTGCCATGTAAACCAGTATCTCAACTTAATACAGTATCGCCATGTAAACCAGTATCTCAACATAATACAGTATCGCCATATAAACAAGTATCTCAACATAATACAGTATCGCCATTTAAACCAGTCTCTCAACATAATACAGTATCGCCATATTAACCAGCATCTCTACACAATATCGTATCACCATGTAAACTTGTATCTCAACATAAAACAGTATCGCCATGTAGAACAGTATGTCAACATAATACAGTATTGCCATATAAACCAGTATCTCAACAAAATACAGTATTGCCATAAAACAGTATCTTAACATAATACCGTATCGGCATATTAACCAGTACCTAAACATAATACAGTATCGCCATATAAACCAGTATGTCAACATAATACAGTAGCGCAATATAAACCAGTATGTCAACATAATACAGTATCGCCGTATAAACCAGTATTTCAACATAATAATAACTGCGAAGCATTTTAAGAGACAAATTAAGAATAAACTCCCTTTTCTTCGATAATCAGTTCTTTTATATTTGTTGACAAAACACATACAACGTTAACTCTCTTTTGTAAACTTAGAACAAGTAATACTGTCTTGTTTACACGCTGACATAGAAAGGCTTAGACATATTCCTTATGAACTGAAAAGGTGTTGTAAATGGTATACGAATGTTATAGGTCACGACCCTCATTTCCTCTTTTTCAAGAATTGCATGATAAGTATACTAAGCTTACTTTACAAAAGTTTTTACCGATTTTTAAGTTTGTTTGAAAATTGGAACATCTCATGAGCCATTTAGTCAAGTTAGTAAGAAATATTTTTTGCATAAATTGTCTCCAAATCGCCATAGCCCGGCAAAATAATCCATATTTTGGCCCAAAGCGTTGAAATTGTGGTCCAAGCACCACATTTTGCTAGCATGATCTCTTTCATGCTAACTCTTCACAAAAAAACGCGTAGCTATCCAAAATGTCGCTGACAAATATAATGCATTAATCAGACGTCATTTTTGGCTGTCTTGAAAAATTGGCAGCCAATTTTTCAACATTGTCAACAATGACGTCAGATTAATGCATTATATTTGTCAGCGACATTTTGGATAGCTACGCTTTATTATTACCAGATACATTAAATGGTGTTACAATTAAATCCCGCACACATGATCTCCTAAGGATAATTAGTCAATAAAAAAACTTAAGCCATCCAATAATCCAATATATCTTCTGTATTTTCAAGATGAATGCCAAAAGCTTTAACATAACGATTTCTCTAGAAAATACACCTCAATTGGTCCATTTGAACAACTTTTCATCCTGGTAGAAATGGTTTATGTTACTTTGGGACTTAGGCCTACATGCTTATGATAAAATATCTCTTTGTTTACTGGGGAGATTCTATTTTTAAAACACCAACCTTACTTCAGCACATTCTGTAAAATATCCGAGTTCAACTTTGTTGCCTTTGGCAAGTTCGACCCACGGGTATATACTACTATTCTGTGTATTAACTATAAATGTGCCCGCAAAAAGATCATACTGACACGCATGGCACAATGTCATATATATATATGTCATACTTCAGACTTTGAAGTTTGGTCTTACTGTTGTCAACACTGTACCATTGCTAACGCATTTAAGTCTAAAATTGTTCATGGTTTAGCTAGAAAAAAATATACAATAAAATAGGTTTGACGATGTTTAACTTAAAAGTCGAACTTGGCCCGGTGAGAGGACGAACTTGCTCAGAGCCGAGACAGCTTCGACTCTTTCGACCTTTTTTAACAGCTTGTCTCTCTCATGTCAGACAACCTATCTTTCATAATTTTAGTTTATATCGAATTTTAGAAGAAGAAAGAAAAAAATGCACGTATTAAAAGCAAATTTGACGTTTGTTCCAGAAGGTTCAACATTACGAATAAATTTGTATACTTATAGGTTCAAGCGGCAAAACATGATTAGACACGTTTGTTGGTCAAAGCTGAAAAAACGGATTGGCCATTATTATTAGTCGTGTGTTGATCCAAGCTAAAAAAAAGATAACAGATTGGCTCTTTTAATTGGTCACGACTGTTTATCTGTCCGGTTTTTTATTTTCATTTAGAATTTCCCAAATTCTATGAAACTTGCACATAAGTATATTGTGTGGTGAGCTACGTGTTATACCCTTGTGCCGCGAAGCTTTTGGTTGCCGTAAAAAATGTTACCTGTAGGGCAATTTAGAAGCTGAGGATGGTATTAACAAGAATAGCTTAGGGTATGGATTGCAGCTTCTTAATAAATTGGCTATAATGTTTCTATCTCATCTCCCAGACCGTTATCAAGTTAATGATGAACATTTACTTGATAACTGTCATGGTCATGCCATGGCAAACAAAAACTTCGCGGCACTACTATGTCAGCAAACAATAACTGCCTGTAAGTCCCATTGAAATTGGACAATTTTAAAGGCCCGAAAAGACCCCCCCCCCCCCCCCCCAACCCCGAAATATCACTAATTTGATCTATCGGACTTGACAAAAGTTGTAACACTATGTGCCCTATATACATGTGTAAAGAACCATTTCATTTGGTTGAAAATATAACTGATAGATCCACTTCATCTTCCACCTTATTATCCAAAACATGTAAATTAAATGTGTTGCAATGAAGAAACTACAATAAATTTCAAAATTCTGTTGAAAATATATGTGAATTTTATTGGCCATTCGAGAAAAACTTTAGGAGCCTCATCAGCAATTTGGTCTCTTCACCCTTAATTCGACTTTTTATCCAGGGGCGTGTTCAAAAGCCCATTTTAGCTCATCTTTGCAAAAACTTTTGGAAGAATTGTCATTTATTAAAGTAAATCATTCATTTCCGCATTGGTTGAAGCAAACTTGGTTTGCTCAGCTAACTTGGCTAGCCACCTCTGATGAATGCTAGCGAGATTAGGCCTACTAGTCCTTTTGAACACACATCAGGAGTCGTGCTGACAAAAGTTGTAGTAAAAAGTAGCCTCATTACATAATGAAAGTATCAATTTATTTGGTTGAATGTTTAGCTGCTAGACCCACTCAATTTCACCTTCTCATTCACAACTTTTCCTTTCAAAAATTGGCCATAAAGAAACTACAAATAATTTCAAAATTTTGTTAAACTGTTTTGTGGATGGCATGGAGTTGAAGATATATGTGCAGTTTAAAGGCAATTAGTAAAAAACAAAAGCGTGAGACGCCAATTTCCACCCCTAATACGTAATTTGACTATTTGACATTGAAATTGATCATGGAATCAAGTCACCCAGACACAAGTAGTAGTACGAAGCGATTAAGATATATATGCGAAGTATCAATAGAGCTCGCCGAGAGAAATGCCTTGTAGGTAATATTTCACACCGTTTTCTTGATCATGGATGGGATCTGGATGCGTTGGTGGATGACAGAGATAGCCTCGTCACGGGATATGCTGGTAAACAGATCTACGACACCATAACTGACTAGTTGACATTGTGTTGGGGTCTCTTTGACAATCTTGCTAAATGAGACGGAATCGTTAAAAAATGACTTAGCTGTCTTTCACACACTTATTCACAACATGTAATTTTCAAGTGTTGCCATGAAAAAACTACAAAAAAACAATCCGGTTGGTGTCGATGCGCCAAACGCCTCTTCCTACACTGCTATCATTAATTTGACCCTTTGACCTTCCACTTTGGCCTGGGAGTTGCTGGACAAAAGCTGAAGCACTATGGGTATCACCTTTACATGTGCAAAGAACAAATGAAGACAACAGGGGAAAACCGGTGATGTCACTTTTTATCAATTTCAGGATTATTGCACCAGCCAATGGTTGGCAGCATAAGGTTTCCTCTTATAATATTTCTTAACTGAAAAAACAAGGCGGATATATATTTTTTACGGTATAAAGTTTACCCGTGTAATGATATAGCATGTGTCTTGAAACTTTGTTTCTCAGTTTCTTCAAAACTGACAAAACTGACATCTCTGGTTTTCCCCTTGTGGCCTTCAAATTCATTTGGTTGAGGAATGGAGCTGCTAGATTCAGTTTGATTTCCACCCTATTATTCAAAACCTTTAAATTCAAAGTGTACCTGAACATTCTGTTGATAGCTTCAAGAAGGGTGGTTGGATTTGTTGGAATCGTTAATAAATGACTTAGCTGTCTTAGCTAGCGGGGATAATATCCTGCGTAAATGTTTGGCAGTGTTGTAATGAACTGTGTCTCTGGAACATATACGTAGTCCGGCTTTTATGGGATCTTTGAAGGTCTTGATTGTGGCTAGTGCATATGGTGGTCTCGGGTGTGAAGTGGTTAGCTGGTAGTAGGTTTTCTGGTCAATTTCGTTGTCTTTCTTGAGTTGGTTTAGAGTGGCCTTAAGTTCACGTTCGTACTTAGCTGTGGGATCTTTGTTCAACTTCTTGTTATGGTCACTCAGGGTAGCATCAATTAGGAAGTAAAACTTAACCGTGTCTAGTATTACAGTGGCTTTGCTTTTATCTGCTGGTGCAATGGTTATGGTGGAGTCCGATCGTAAGTCTCTGATGGCCTTGACCTCCGATTGGCTTACATTGGGCTCACTTGGTTTAGATTTACAGAACACTTCGTTGATTTGGTGTCGGAGGAACTCTACATTACAACCAGGGGCTAGTTGCTGTAGTCCCTTCTGAATACTGGTAACAAAATTATCGAAGTTCCTTTGGGGCTGCAGAGGTACAAAATTGAGGCCCTTGGATAGGAGGGTAGACTGGTCTTGGGTTAAGGGTTTAGAGCTGAGGTTTACAATGATTTTCCATATATATGACGATCTATTCTGGTTTGCTATCGGGGGTTGGCATGTGCTCAGAAGATGGTCAAATTTATTCTGTTGTTAACTTTTGATCCTTATATTCAGTTTCTGGTAGGTTTGGGACTGGGTATGTATAAGTGTAGAGTATAATGTCTCTGTAAGAGGTGCTTGCATGCAATGTGGTTTGTTTGTCTTTAACATGAATCAAAGTGACTGCTTTGGTTTTCCTATAATGCGATATCCTTTCCTTAACAAGGAGTTTGCTGAATTTTTGTAAAATAGTTTCAGCTTTAATGAAGTTTACAGGGCTTTTGATTCGAAGACCCACAAGTCATTTCGCTTGGACAGCCCCATTCCTTTTGTTTACGGAATGTAGCTGTTAGTTCCATTTCAATTTCTTCTTCAAAACCTTTAAATCCACAGCTTTCGTGGAGTGTGTCGCCTTGAAGATAAATGTGAGGTTTAATGGCCATTTGTAAAAAAAAAATAGGCCCCTACTGTCCCAGGAGATATATTTTGCGTAAGTTTTGTTTCTTCAAAATCAGTAATTTGACATTTTGACCTTGTAATTGTCCTTTGACTTGGAAGTCGCCCAGATGCAAAATATAAATTTCTTAGTTTACGCGTCCCACTTCAATTTCACACACTTATTCACAACATGTAATTTCCAAGTGATGCCATGAAGAAACTACACAGAATTTCAATTCTCTGTCCACAAATGCTTTGGGAGGCATTGCATAGAAGCTATAATTATATTAAGCTTTAAGGTCATTAGTGAGGAGCTGTAGGAGAAGATACATTTGTTGTGAGACGAAATTACTGTTTGGCCTTTTGAAGTTGACATTGACATTTGATCCAAAAGCCGCAAAAGTTGTCGTTACTAAGTGGCATCTATAAATATGCATGTTTTAAATATATTTGGTTCAGGGCTGTGGAAGCTGGACCCACTTTAATTTCACCTTCTTATGAACAACTCGTATACTTTGTAGAAACTACAAAAAATGTCAAAATTATGTTGATTCATTTTGTGAAGGACATTGAGTAGAACATATATATGTGAAGTTTAATATTTAGGTCTCTATACAATACTTTGACAGTTTCATCGAAATCGGGCAATTCTGAAGGGCCAAAAAGGCCCGGACAGACTGAACAAGAAGGAAAGCTCTTCAGAGACATGCGGCGGGTGGGGTGGGGGTGGTTGGGACCTCTTCGACAACGGCAGTGCTCCTTGATTTAGCTCCAAAGGTTGGCTACCATTGTATGATCAACTGAGAAGGCCGGGTAAGGACGCAACCCACTGCATAACAG
>JAVFBY010035462.1:0-13138 GCA_034781015.1 Tonicella lineata
TACGCATATAGTTTCACAAATTTCCTATGCCTACAACCCGGGACTCGATTTTTAAATGGGAGTTATAACCCGGGAATTGGCGGGAGGTTCGGACAAAAAAGCGTGTTTTTGTCTCAACCCTCAGCCGCCGGGTTGTAGGTATAGGAGCCCGGGTTGTAGGTATAGGGCGTGACGTCATAATTCCCCGAGATCGTAACGGGGGTCGGTTTCTGTAATCAAGAGACAAGTTTTTTTTGTCCCAACCTCTTCGCCGGCCGGATTGTAGGGATTGGCCCGGGTTGTAAGCATAGGGTGACGTCATAATGTTAAAACAGTCTGGACAAAATCTTTTAGTATAAAAAGTTTAATTCGGTCCAACCGGTAGATATGTTGTATTCTCCGCCGCCGTTTCGTATCGCGTCGAGCAACCATTCTTTTTCTTCTTTATCCTTTCGCCGCTCTTTCACGTCCTGGATGACCTGCGGTATGAACATAGACAGGGATATACCGAGAGCTATCAAATTCAAACCCAACGGGCCGAAGATAAAACCGAGAAGGATCCACGCCTCGTCGCCGAATACCCCTTTCATCAAGGTCTTAAACGCGACCATAGGGCCGCCGGCTCTATCCACCTCTTGGTCCGTAAAATCGCGTGCCTCCGCCAACGCCTTGTCGATCTTCTCGGCGTATATAACGCGATGCTCTTTAGCGGAAGCCACGGCCTTCCTAAAATCGATCCCGTATTTACGAGATACGCCGGCCCAATAATGGGTTTTGTCTTCCTTCGCGAATTTCATTTCGGGAATCTCGAACGCGGGGAACATTTCGCCGACGCTCTCTCCGTAGGCCCTGACTTTTTCGAGATCTTTTTGGGTCACGAACTCCGTTATCGCGGGCGTATTCTTTTGATATATGATCGTGAGACGGGGTATCGCGCCGTCCAAGTCGGATTGGCATCCGCTTATATGTTTTGGAATTTTGAAATGCGTGGTCTTTAGAGAGCACATACACGGTATCTTTATGCGGCACATGTCGCAGGGCCGTATATTGGTGAACGGAGCCTCCGAGCTCTCAGGACAATTCAACACCCATTCTCTGGTGTCTCCGCCAGAGTGTACGAGAAAGGTCGTATCGCTCTGAAGTTGGACGGCGGAACCTTTCGGGCCCCATTTCGTATACGCTATTTCGCAGTGTTCTTTTACGGCGAGGCTTTCGTTTTTAAAAATGGCGAAAGCGCACGTATAATCATTCGGCGACGCGGTTTTGGTCACCGCGACGCTCTGCCCGCAGGATAACGCTTCTTTGATACCGCCCCGACAACCCATATACATAGCGCCTGTCAGTTCGACGTACCGCTCCATTTCCGTATCCACCGCTATAAACTCCGGTAAATATTGTATCATGGTGTACCCGCCGCTATCTTTCGCGTCCGTGCCCGCTGTAACCGGTACCGGAAAAACGCTGATCTTGTAGAGCGGTAAACTTCCGGAGGATCTGACCAGCGGCATTTGCAAGCTAATAACGACGCTATTCTTTAACCGCGCGTAAGATACCTGTTTTAGTTTATAAAAATAAGTCGGATCGGTGCTTATCAGGTTAAATATGTGATAACGCGACGTGTCCGTAATGGTCTTTTGTACGAATTCTATTCGGTCTTGCATCATTTTTTCCGTCACGAGGGACGGAGAGATGTATCCTTTTGCTAGAGATAACAACCCGTTGGTCCATAACGCTACAAGATGTTCGAAGTCCTGCGCCAACAATTTTTCGCGATACAGTTGCGGTATCAATTGGCTCGTCACGACCGCTTTCAACTGGTTGATCGTAAACAACCGGGTGCTCAGATTACCGTACGCCTCGAGGAATTCATCTCGAAAGTCTATCATGCGTTGTCTGGTCGAGTTTAACCGATTCATGATAGCCGAACCCATATCTTGTATGGCGTCGAGTCTTTTGTCCGTCGTATTTACGATAGAGACGAATTGATCTTGGAGATCTAGGATGCCAGCCACGTTAGCGTGTATGCCGCCGGCCAATAACCTCAGGCTTTTGCGAGCGTTATCTATCGCGTCGGATCCCGGCATATCGAAAACCGACGTGAATATCTTGCCGGCTAAACGGCCCGGAATCAAAATCTCTAATTCCTCGTAACCGCTATCATCTTCTCGAAGCCAATCGGGCGTCTCTAAATCTTTTGCCGTGTATTCGCGTTTTTTTCTCCTCTTTCTATCTATAGACGATCTACAACGCCATTTGCGCCGTTTTATCTCTCGATCGGTCCATCTTTTTTTTCTATTTTTTACTTCATCCGGCGTTTCGGCTGTAAAGTCTTCGATCTCCGCCAACGGAACGATATTCAAGGCGGAAGTTAACGTGTATCTGGCCGCGAATATAATTTCCATACTGTCGCGGTGCGACTCTAAGATGATGTTATTCACGGACTCGCATAATCGTTCGAATTCCGAGTTAAATCCCGTGCACGACATCATTTCTATTTTTGCCGGTTCGTACGTCGGCGTTATAATAGACCAAGTGACGGTAAAAAAACTCGTACCCCCCGCGTCGATTATAACCCCTACTTTATTAAATAGTACGCCGTATCCCGCGCGGTTTTCGGTTAACCGCGCGTCCTTGTCGGCGCATGTATACGGGATAATGATCAAAAAGAAACAAAACAGTTTCATTTCTATTATACACACATGGGTAATTTTATTTTTCACATACATACACAAAAAACGAATTTATATTAGGTCAAAAAGGTGACGGTGGTGGTAGAAAAGAATCAAAATCGAGATCGTCAAAGTTTAAGGACACGTCTTTGTCCAATGGGGAGCACAGTTCTGTTTTAAAATACAATGACGGCTCCACCGAGTCTATCAGGCGATCTGTCCTTTTCGCTCCTTCGGTGTCTCCTTCTAACGAAATGCTGGGTTTTACATCTTCTTCTGGGTCTACCGTTACAGCTTCGCGCATATCGTCTTCCGACGGAGCGGTAGTGTTCGCCCCAAATATCGTTACCCCGCGGCACTCCTCTTCTATTTCTTTAAGCGAGTGAGCAGCGGCGGCGGGCGTTGTATACCATAAAGACGGCGACGTCCGTTGTTCTATCCGGTAATGGTCTGTGATGCTAATGACCGCTCTACGCACCTCGTCGTCGGCCTGTTCGTCGTCCGGGCGAGGTGAACCCGGTTCGGTTTTGATCGGCTGGTAGTAATTGGACATCTCACGGACATCTTCTGGGATCGAAGCGGGCTTGTCCAGTCGAGGCGGGTGCGTGATGTGGTCCGTCTTATCCTCGTCGTTATCGATCTCTGGGCGTTGTTCTTCTGTACCGGGATCTTTCAATTTGGGTTTTTTTAGTTCGTGGGTTTTTTTGGACTCATGTCCTTTTCTCTTAATCCTTTTCGTTATCCGTTCGTCTGGTATCGGCGATAAAGCGGCGACGGGGTCGTCCATTCGAGACGGGTGCGTGATGTGGTCCGTCTTATCCTCGTCGCTATCCATCTCTGGGCGTTGTTCTTTCGTACCGGGATCTTCCATTTTTGTTTGTTTATGTTCGTAGGCTTTTTCCGACTCGTGCCTTCTTTTTTTAACCCTTTTCACCGTCTGGTCGTCTCGTATCGGCGATGGAACGGCGGTGCTGGTAGTGTTAAACGACGTTGTTTTTTTCGCCTCGCCACGATACGTCACGTCTTTCGTTTCATCCTTCTTTTTTGACTTTCTTTCGCGGTCCTTTTTTGCGGATGATCGTTCGGTGTCTTTCGTCGACCCGGTGGCGGCGGTGTGCGGCGACTGTTTCTGGTCCCCGTGGCGATGTCGCTCGTCCTCGTTTCTCGACTTTCTTTTCTCGTGGTCTTTTTTTATGGCTGGTCGTTGTTCTGCTGCGGGGTATAAAGCGTCGTCTATCCGTTCTGGAGGGGTTTTTTCCGGCTCGTTCTTTTTGGTCTGCTCCTCCTCGCTAAGGTCTTTCTTCGCCGTGTTCTGGTTAACGAACGGCAGGGGTTGTGACCGTCGCACTTCTTTCGCCCTTCTCGGGATGTGGTCTATCATGTTTTCTTTTATGACGGTTATTTCTTCTTCCTTTATCTCCCGGTTCGCTTTTATTACGTAGTCGGCCAGGGCTCTCAATTGTTCGGTATTCTTGGACATCGTAAGGTTTTTTTCGATGAACGTTCTGGTCCAGTATAACAGGAAGAATTGGTTGTTGGTCTGGAAATGGTCGTTGTAGGTATAGTGTTCGTCACAATTCCAACACTGAAAAGTGCCGCATCCCGCTTTTTGGTCTTTGTACACCCGATTGAGTTCGGTGGTGCACCGTTTCATACATCTTCTGCACAAGGCGGTTGCGCGATCGCAACAATTCATACTCAACAGTCGGCTCGTCGTCGTCTTGCAGATGGCGCAAACGTCGTGGTCGATGATCGAGCGTACGGTCCCGAAACTTTTTTTACTCAGCGTGTAGACGAACAGCATGGCCACAGCCCGTAAATTGCGTCCGTCTTTGAAAAGGGTTAAAATCTCTCCCTCATAGTCCTTCTTGGTGGCTATTTTTCTACCGGGGATGAAGGGCGTAGTTAGCCGTTTTATAACGACTCTAGCGGGTAGGGCGCCTGTGGTGAGCCCTTCGCAGTTCTGTAACGTATGTTTACAAGCGGAGAGCGCTAAAGATACCGCCTCGTGGTCAACTTCGTTTTCGATACACTGTATCAAAGCACCGGCTTGTCGCATCACTTTTAAAATTTTTTCGGTTCTCTTGTCCTTTGCGTCTTTCTCGGAGTCGTTCATGGTTTAGGCGGCGGCGGTGGTTGTGAAAATGAGCCGGTCGAGCTCGCCTTATATGCGCTCTATCCAGTTATTTTTAGCACAATGACGCCATTTACGAGCGATTCGATTGGGCTTTATTTTTAACCCTGTGCGGTAAGGGCTATTGTAGTTATTTTTTAACAATGATGTAATTTTCCGGCGATTCGATTGGGTCATTATTTTTAGTTCAAAATGATATAATTTTCCGGCGATTCGATTGGGTGTTAAAAATGCTGTAATTTTAATGGCGACCAAGATTTTCCCTTACCAACTCGCTCCCCTCCTTGTTCTGAGAGGGGGAGATAAATAACGGCGTGTCCCACCTCCCTCCGACCCGGATTTTACGCGGTCCCTCCGAGCGCGATTGCGTCACATTATTATTCTCCTTCTCCCTCCCTCCGCCAGCGCGTTCCCCTCCTCCTTCTAAGAGGGGGAGATAAATAACGGCGTGTCCCACCTCCCTCCGACCCAGATTTGATGTCCGAGTGCGATTGTGTCATATTATTCTCCTCCTCCCCTCCGACCGAGATTTTTTTCCCCCGCCAGCTCGTTCCCTTCCTCCTTATGAGAGGGGGAGATAAATAACAAGCGGTAATGGTTATTTTCACAACACCAGGACAGGACCGCTCTTCGTTATCACTTCTCTTGTATATCTACCCGGTTTATTTCTAGGTCGGCTGTATTTAGACACGTCGCCGACGTCGCCCCGCACCTTTTCAAAATACCGGCACGTAATAGAGGCGCCGTAATGTTTTTTTCTAAAATCGGTCGTTTTAAATTCGACTTGTTCGCCGAAGCGGAAATTTATGGACCTGGATGAATTGCTCGTTTCTATGAAGAGCTCGTCTACGTCGACCGTTATTCTGGGATCCAATACCGCCGCCAGAATATAGTCGCTGTAGCCCGCCACGGTCCAATAACATCGGTTAAAGAGATCGTCTTTCGCGCGGAGGGAATCGGATGACGTCAGCCAAAACACGTGAGCTTGTTGAAGCAGGCGCAACACGACTCGTTCCTTTTCGGTCAATATACGAGGTAGAGGCGTGACCGGGTCGTATACGAATATGCCTTTGACGTCGTCGTTGTACTGGTTATAATAGGTCAGCCTCATGATGACAAAAAAACGACCGGTGAGAGAGAAAGAGCATTTTGCTTAAATCTAAAGATGTCGTTCTGTTACAGACCCACGAAAATCGGCGTGTCGGATTTATTCGACCTGCCCTCACCCACGAGTCCGGATCAAATAGTACGACTTTTAGACGGGCTCAAAAGCGCCAGGAAATCCCGCGAGTGTAAAGTACCCAATCTTGGAGGGGTCGTCGTCGACGCCGTTCTACGAAACTATACCGGGAGCATATTAGAGGCGATCGCCCCGTTAATACCCCTCCACGCCGATTACGGGTGGTTGGCCGGTAGGCTAATAGCTTACGAGGTTATGAAACGTGTACCGGGTACCTTCTCCGAGTCGGTGCGCGCTTACACCGAAGCCGTTCGTAAGCTCTCCCGGGGATGGAAAAAAAAGAAATGCGGGTTAAGCGATAAATTTTTGACCTTCGTCGACGACAACGCCCGGTGGATCGACGACTCGATCGACGAGACGCGCGATTTCACGCTCTCGTACATGGGCATAACCAACTTGGTCAACAAGGCAGCCTTAAAGGTGGGCGAGGAAGTATACGAACGTCCGCAATACGTTTTCATGAGGGTGGCTATAGCCATGGGAAACGGCGACGGGTCCTCTACGAAAAAGTTCTATAACGCCTTATCCGGTCACCAATTGTCCGTGGCGTCGCCGATCTTGTTCAACGCCGGAGCGAAAAGGAGCACCACGGCCAGCTGTTTTTTATTGAGCGTCGGAGACAGCGTGCAAAGTATAGGAAAGACGGCCAATCGAATAATCGCTTTAATAAAGGATTCCGGCGGTATAGGGCTTAACCTCAGCGAGATCAGATGCGCGGGCTCCAAGATAGGCACCAGCGCGACCAGCAGCGGAGCCGGAAAATTGCTCGGTATGATAGACAAGATTCCGGCCACGATCGATCAAGGCGAGAATAAACGTCCGGGAGCGCTGGCCACTTACATGGCCGATTGGAGCGGAGACCTAATGGACTGGTTATTCTCGAGGTACAGCGGCAGCGGAGACGAGACGATGAAACGACATAATATGTTTATGGGATTAACCGTGAGCAACTTGTTTTGGCGCCGCGTCGAAGAAAACGGATCGTGGTCTTTGTTTTCGCCCGCCGATTGTCCCGCGTTAAACGAAACTTGGGGCGCCGAGTTTGTCGAAGCTTACGAAGAGTACGAGAGACTCGGGTTGGCCGTAAAAACCGTGTCCGCCAGAGAATTATTGAGTTCCATAATCAACGTCCAAATAGCCACCGGTATGCCGTACGTCGTCTATAAGGATCACATCAACGCTCGATCTAACCACGCCCATTTGGGCGTGATAAAAAATTCGAATCTTTGCGCCGAGATCGTACAGTACTGCGCCGAGGACGAGGTGGCTGTATGTAATTTAGCGACGGTTTGCGTAAAGGCGTTCGTTCGCGCGGACGGAAGCGTAAATTGGGCCGGGATCGCCGACTGTTCGGGACTCGCTTGCGAAGGCCTGAATCGGTTAATAGACGTTGCCGAATATAACCCGGGAGTTCCCGCTTTCGTAAAGCGCGCGACGGGGACGACGAAGGAGAGCGTCAATCTATTGGGGACGGAATACGACAACGAATACAACGTCTTATCGTATTCTAACCTTCGACACAGACCTATGGGTATCGGCATACAAGGGTTGCAAGACGTGTTTTTTATAAAAGGGATAAAGTACGGATCGAAAGAGTCTATCGAACTGGCCGGATGGATAATGGAAGCCGTGTATTTTGGGGCCGTCAGAGCCAGCGTCGACGCCGCCGAGAAGGAGGGTCCGTTCCCGTCCTATTACGAAGGTAGTCCAGCCTCCAAAAACATATTGCAATTCGACATGATAGAAGGGTTCGACAGGGAGACCGGGTTACGACACGACCGGTTCGATTGGCGCGGGACCTTAAAAAAGATGGAACGGGTCGGTATTCGTAACAGTATGTTGACGGCTATACCGCCTACCGCCAGCTCTTCGCAGTTGTATAATAACACCGAGTCTATAGAGGCCATAACCTCTAATAGATTTGCCCGGGTGGTCGGAGGCGGGGTATTCGTCGTCACTAACGAATATCTTCAGAAGGCCCTTCGAGCTAAAGGGTTATGGACGGCGTCGATGGTAGAGCGGATAGAAGATATGGAAGGGTCTATACAAGATATACCCGAGATACCGGCCGATATAAAAGACATGTTCGCGACGGCGCGGGAAATCGACCATAAAAGGGTCGTGGATATAGTGGCGGCCATGCAGCCGTTCATCGACCAGTCCGTCAGTATGAATAATTTTTTATCCAGAGCCGACATGTCGGACGCGGATAAAGTCTGCGAGGGCCTTTATTACGCCTACAAGAAGGGGCTCAAGACCGGAGTGTATTATACCAGAGGTTTGGCCGCCAACAGAGCCCAACGTTTCGGTAGGATCCGTTTCGATAACGACGCCATCGGAAAAGAGGAGGACTGCGACGCGTGCAGCGCTTGAGAAACAAAAAAACAACATACATCGAACAAATATAAAAAAAATTTATTATTTAAAAAAATGAACGTTTTGGTTGATTCTCGGGCGTTTTGACAACTCTTTTACCATCGCCTGTTTAACGTCAACCGGAACGGCGGGTACGCGTATATGACATTCGACCTCGATTTTAGCGCTCCTGGCTCTATCGCTGTTATAGTAAATGGGCTGGGAGGCCGCGGTATCGACGAACTTTATGCTTTCGCAAACTCTGCGTTTTTCGTACTCTTCGAATCTTATGGTCTCGACGTCGTTTTTATCATTCACCGTCTCGGCGACGACGATGCGATACATAACCCTATCCAGATGGTTATACGCCTTCGACACGCCCGCCATCAGATTGGCCGTTTTTGCCATCCCGAGAATGTCGGGTCCTATGTCGTACACGCCCATATCTACCGCCGTGGTCGCCGTGAGTATCATTTCTCCCTGGGGATTTGCCGAGTCTAAGAATATTCTGGTGCGTTTACGAGAAGCCGACGCCAACATATCCACGGCCCGGTAAATCAACGACTTGTTGACTTTATTTTCGAGGGACGCTATGAGGTGACCCACGGCGTCTTCGCTAGGGGCGTATATACCGTCTAGTTTGCCGGCTATATGTCGTTCCATGAAAGACATCGAGTCGTCGTCGTGAAAACGGTCTAGCATAGCCTCGACGCCCCTCATGACGGCCAATTGGGTCTCGTCGTTCATGGGTGTGGTGTAGTGGGCATTGGGTGAAATATGCGCGTGCCTGTCGATATAGTTCCGGCGTTCGTCTATTTTCATGTAAGGAGTGGGATATCCGATTAAAACGGGCCTTAACGATTCCTGCGCCGTTTGCTCTTTTCGCGCTAAAGCGGTTTTCATTCGGTTTCTATGACCGCTCAATAATTTTGTTTTGAATTTTTTTGTTCGAAACGCTTCTATAAAACGCCATCTCGTTTTACCCATCTCGTCGATTAAACATCTTCCAGGTTTTTTTTATCGGGGTTCCATCCTAATCCTCGTAATTTATCAAGATAAGGAGTTCTTTTGGGCGGTCTATCGATCGCCGCCGACCGTTCACCGGGGATTAAATCCGAAGCCAATAAACTATTCAATAACGAATCGGCGGTCGTTAGTTTATCTTCCAGCGGCATGTTGTCGGGGTCGAGATGGTCGTTCGACGAATGGGCTTCTTTTACCGCCGTTTCGTTCGATTCTTCCTCTTGGCGGGTCTCGGTCTTTTTATCGATCGTGAGCGGTATTAGGGCTTCGTCTACGATCCCGTCGTAATCTTTTACGGGGGTCGACATCGTGTAAAAGGGGATCTTCGTTTCGTCCGCGTTTCCCGGGTAATAAAATCCTTTTACCGTCCATTTGTGCGCCGGGTTAAAAGTGAAAGTGTCTATGATCACGGTCGTCTCGCTCCTCGCGGACGATCCGCTTTCTTTAGAAATGTACCCGAGTTTGATAACCCCGACTTCTCGCCAACATTTACCCAAGCTCGTTATCTTGGTGTTGAATTTACATCTGGCGATTAGATCGTCTATAGCTCCCCGTGCCGTAGTTCCCTCGGCGCCGATATAAAATCCCGGGGTTAATTTTTGATCGTACACGTCTACGTTTTCGCTTACCTCGCGCCTCCCTAAAAGAATGCCTTGTTCCGACGCCTCTTTCAGTCCTCCGTACTCTCCCACCCCGGGCCCGACCAACATGTCGTCGCCCGGCCCGACGCATAAATAAACCGGCAATTTCTCTCCATGATGAGCCCGCTCTATCGTACGATAATTAACGATCGACTCTATCGGCATGTTAAATCCGCCTTGTAACGGCGCTATCGTTCCGTGGCGGAGAACGGGCACTTGAAATCGTTTAGCGGGACCGTATTTATCCGGGGTCGAAGGGAGCACGAGACCGGCCGGCCTAATCACTTCCGTCAACGCCTTTACCGGCCCGGTGACGAATCTATTGACGGTCCCATCTATATACGTTCGCCTCTGTTTCGCGTTGTACACTTCTCTGAATATAGCGCCCGCCACCGGCATTAAGTCGTCGTTGTCGTTAGCTAACCGGTTAGCCCTGTCGCACACGGATCCAAAGACCGCCATGTCGATGATGTTGTTGGTGAACCCCAGGCCGCTATCTTTCGAAGCGGCCAATAACATATCCCTCGTTTCCGGCCCGAAGCTCTGGCTGTGTTTTAGAACCAGATTACAACCGGCGAAACGTTTCATAATGATGTTTTTAGCGTCTTCCAGATTCTGCACGTTTACGAGATATCGTTCGTTAAAAGTCATCATCGTTACGCTCTGAGTATTTGCCATCGCGATTTCAAAGACGGGCGGGGAATTAAAAAATGTTCAGGCCGGTATTAATACTACACGTGATAGCCGCAATCGGTTTTACCGTCTTCATGAGGGGTTATTACGATCGCGTATACGATAAACCGTCGTGTAACCATTTGGCTGGGTGCGCCGGCGAAGACTGGATAAGCTGTCCTGTCGCTTATTGTTTTGGCGACTCTATGTGTTGTGCCGTGTGTCAGTCGGTATTGGGCAACGCCGTTCAAGACGACAACATCACCATGGTATCGACGATGATCGTCAACGACTTCGCGTACCCGATCTTTGTGGTAATAAGCGTCGACTTGTTGTTGTATATACTCGTATGCGTTATAATGGTAAAGAGACTCGGGCCGCAGAGCGTCGCCGACACGACGTACGCCAATGGAGCGGTGGGGATCATATTGATTATAATAGCGACCTCCTTGATAATAATCGAGAGTTATATAATCGTAGCCGTGTTGTTAGATTTTGAGTTTTACAAAGAGTGCCATTCGAGATTGTCGGTGGGTATCAGTTGGGCTTTCGTCATTTTACTATTGATCGTCGATTTCGCGACTCGAGCCTGCCCGTCCGTTAAAACGCGGTTCGTCAGACAAAAAGCCCGCGTGGCCGCGCTGGAGATTATCGATCAAAGAGAAGCCGTTCTACAACTCATAGAGGCCGACAAGATCAACCTCGCTAAAAGGAGCCATAAGATCCTCAACAAGATCGTCGATCGTGTAGGAGGGTTATTGTTATTATGGTGGCCCGTCGTCGTGGTGTATTTTATAGGAGTCGGAACGGGGAAATGGGGCACCATTTGATTTTTAATAAAAAAAAATTAAAAAAAACAACGAATTTTGTTATTGAATTTGAAGTACGATTTTACTCTTTACCCTTCGAGTGATAGAGTTAATGAGCCACGTATTGTCGTCCGAAGGACTCGTGCTTATCAACGTCAAGTCGGCGAAGAGCGCGTCGGACGGTTTAACCCCGCACAGTATGTTCGGCGTTATCAATACCAACGTCGTATTGCCCAGGGGGTGTAACATTATATGGGGTCTATCGGCGCCGTCTACGACTATGAGTCTTTTTAGGAAGGTCATAGATCTCGTTTCTAATATCATCCGGGGGAAATCGCGACCCACGTAATACACGACAATGTCCCCACCGACCCCGGCGATCAAAGCTCTATTATACATTAAGGCGGTCCCCGCGAACGAACCAACCATCGGCACGTCAACGGTTCTATCGCATCTCTCTACGGCGAGTCGTACGCGGGGGGTCCTCGCATCCGTTATCTTTCCGTACTGCGCGACCGCGTTGTCGTTCATATTAATGCATATTATATGGTACGCCTTACGCACAGCCACGACGACGGCCTTGTAAGAAGAGTCGCAGGTTTTTATTCCGTCTAAAACTACGACCGAACCGAACACGAGCTGCAAGTTAACGCCTTGAACTTTATCGTAAACTATCGGTTTTTCAACGACGGTGCAAGACGGGCCGAACGGTACGAATTTATTCACCAGCGCTCTCTCCATATCGTTATTGGCTATTTTCCATTGGTTCTCTCTGTTCGTAAACACGTGCATCGCCTTGTGGTCGTAACAAGCGTCGTAGATTTCTTTAAACAGCGGGTTGGATCCGACGCTAATGACGGTCGTGAAATGGCACACCATATTAGAAGTTATGCACGAGGCTAAATCTTTAGCCTTGAAAACGAGCATCGTAACCGAATCGAATATTCCCCCCTCGGGGGATGGTGCTTTTTATACGTTTTACGATCGGGACCACGTCATACGGGTAAAAAATATATTAGGAAACTTTCGCATTCGCATGTTTGTTAATAGGATATGTTAGCCGTGTACAGGCTCGATAATAAACGGTTCACACTCGTCGGAAATAAACCGCGACTCAAGACTTTATTCCGTCTACATCCCGACGCCGTACGGGTAGCGTTATACACCAGGTCGTTATCGGTAAAAAGGATGAGTAGAATCTTGTTTTTGAAACGCGTATGCTTGGGCGAAGTGGATTATTATCGCCGGTACGCTGTCGGTCGTTTTCGCGATATGGAGGAGTGCTTATCGGAGGATCGAGTGGATGCGGAAGTGACGCGGTTCCAAATGGCCAATCGGAAAAGAGGGACGCGATGACGTCGATGTCTAATTATAGCCGGGCCGTTCGTCTATATAAGACAGCGCCGGGCCGGTATTATCCATTCGTTGGTTGCTAACCGACCATGAAAGAAGATGCTGAAATCGTGTTAGATCCAACCAGCGGTATAGACGTTGATACCGTCCCGACGCCGGAACAAGACCCTGCCGGCGAGTTATCATCCAGCAGTGACGGTTTATGGACCGAGACGGTAACTCCCTGCGCCGAAACAACCACCGCTATCGAGTTCAAATCGACG
>JAVFBY010035573.1:0-20702 GCA_034781015.1 Tonicella lineata
TGTGACCCAAAACTATTAATCCTTACAGTACACCAAAAAAAGAGACGAAAAAAACTTAAATGGACAGACAAAATTCAAGACTAGAGCAAAGTATCAGTAAAATATTTCAGATACACCAACTGATTTGCATAGCAAATCTGTGAAATTATTTGATTAAGAAAGCTCAAAGTATCACTAGAGTTAAAATACAACAGCATGTTATTCAGAATTTGAAATCCGATGAGTTGGTTGTTCCTACATGAAGTTTCTGTTATGTCGAAATTTCCAGCAGATCGGCGGTTTTTGCGTCCAGCGCCCTTTTACATGGTAAACAGGGCATTAGACGTAACAACCACCGCTCCACATGGAAGATAAAGGGAACTCGTAGCTATTGTAACTCTACCTCTACAGCTCCTATTTCAATAAGCCTTGTTTCTCCTTGGCTGGTCTATTGTCTTGTGGGTTCAACGCCGGATATTACGTCTCTTCTTCTTCCATATCCCTTTCAAGTCAGTCATATTTCACTTTTACAATCCTGAGGCGCCTTTCACAGCGATTTCTTTCATACGATGTCCATTCTGAGTTCATGGAAATAAATTGCATAGGCTTTTAACTCAACCCGCGTGTATATTACAGTTGCTTTCGGACACTTCTTTGGAACCCTTGCATTCACTGGTTTACTGTATTTTCTAACTCGGAAATATGCTTTATGCTATTTATCAGTAGCAATCTTCATTAATATACATATATGGTCAATGGTGTTTAACTGAAAGTATTGCTATATCCAAATAAACAATGTAATGTCCTATTTAGTTGTGCTTTCGTTCTCACTAACAGACTGACATTGAGTTGATTGCGGGGTGGCATCAGAAAACAGACTTGCTGTGGCAGCTTGATTGGGCTCTTCCTTGCTATACTTTATGTGGTCTTTGTTTGTTGCCAGTGCTGTTGGGGGTAATTTCTTCCTTCAATGGCTTTGTTACGCCATCATGTGAGTGAAATATCTAAGTACGTCATAAATTTTCAATGAATTGTTCGATTGGTGTTTATCGCCCGTATTTCACCTAAACGACGTCGTAGGTAAAGGAAATCATCCTTGACATTTATTTTATTAATAAATCCTTGAAAAGTTCGTATATATCAATTTGTATGTTTGTTTAAACTTTGTTACAGGTTTCATTATTATGCTCTATTATCCCAATACAGTGTATGTCGATGCACATTAACCAGCCGGTGTTTATTCTCCAGTGGATCCAGTTAACAAGAAACTACTCCTGAAACTTGTCAACTTCCGTGCAATTAATAAAAAGGCTCTTTCACACCTGATCCGTGGTCATGATCGGTCAATGTGACCCGTTCTGAGTGCATCGCCCACAGGAAACCAGTGGTCCCATCACTGAACCTAGTGCTTTTAATTCAACCAAGGCTAATGGTTGTTCACTTAGCTTTCGTAGAAAGTGCAACTCATAAACGGCGATCATATTGTCTCAGGACCCACTGACGCCAAAACCTCTGTTATTTGTCTCGGTTAACTTGTTTGACAGACACGTTATTATTTATTCAAAGCCTACATATTAACGTGCCTCTGTGGAGCTTTGTGAACGACTGAGCAGCCAGACATGAACTACAACCGACTGTAAACGTCTAACATAAAACTGTTCCAGGGATCATAAAGTCCACAGCACCATTCATAACATAAAACCGTATTGTTATTAGATCTGCGTGGGTCATATGAATACAATATTAGCCAAATGATAGAATATTATCTAAGTATTGGCCTAAACTAAACATATATTAACGATTCAGATTCCAAGAATGCGTGTCATTCAAGGTTGACTCAACGTTTCACGTTGCTAATCAAACAATAAAACTGTCTGATAAACCGAGGCCTTGAGTCAATCCTGAATCATTAGCATTTAATGCCTCTCCTTGAATCGTTAAACCTGCCAGTTATAACTATAGCATGTGATATCTTAATACCGATATGACATCACATAAACTGTTAATTTTAATATAATAATATATATACACTGTTCTGGGGGGCAATGTTTGTTGTACTTGGTATAACAATAATAATGTTAATTTTATACATTTCCTGTAATGTCATCAAAGCTCCTGGGTTAAGATAAATGTAGCAGAATTAATGGGGACCACAGGTTGGCGCTTGCTTTTAACTAAACTGACCCACGCTTAGAGGTCAATAAGTTGCAAATTCGTATTTATATTACATTTAGCGCGCTGATTAGCAGCGGATAGTTAGGGGAGCTGCTTGACATGCACGGTAGAACACGTATCATCATAGCGCAGTGTATTAATGGCCCGCAGATTAAAGCGTTAAAATCTTAATATGGTACTATTGGAGCGGAGCCCGTAGTCAAAGCCATAAAGCCGCCAGCCAATCTGTGCATGACGATCAAATAATCTCATCATTACACTCTACTTCTCATTAGACAGAATGTCATCAGTATAGATACAAGGTTCATAGTCATTAGCCAGTCTGTGTACGTCCATTTGATTTTCACGCCAGACAAGAAGCTGGAATCAGGGTCATCTCTGAAGCGCCATCTTCCAAACACGGGCATATATCATCGCTAATTTTGGCCTCTCGGCGCTTACCTATAAATCTAGCCAAGAACAGAGCAATCCATTATGTGCACCCATGGTCTACAGAATATCACATACAAAAACTGACGTGCGAAAGAAAATTGGATTTTTGCGATGTCATTGCCGAAGCCTGGTTAGGATGTTAAAACCCTCGATTTCCCGATTGCTAGGATAATACCACCATTAAACAAGGCACTATCTAACCATCTTAAATGAACAGTCTACTTCAGTTAGATATAAAAATAGAAACAGTGTGAGAAAGTTAATGAAAAAGTCTCAGAATTCAGTAGAACTGGCTTTTAAAAACAGTAAGATACATTGGCTGTAATTACTTGCTTAGAGGGGGATAAGAACATGTCGAAAACCATGTTGGGACCAGCTGAGACCTAGCACAGAGAAGCACACTGACGCACATTAATTTTTCAAACACGACTCAAGATAAAAGAGCAGACAAGTCGCTTAGCTGACGTTCAAGCGGTACACTGGGCATATATGTAGTTCACATCTCATCCATTAATAAGCGTTTAAACTCTGTCTTATTACCCCCCGTACGTTATGTTCAGAAGATGCTGCGAACACTTTCAAATTAGGTGGCTGTATGGGTCGAAATTTGTCTATAAAAAGAACTTGATTTTATAATGTCAATGTGTTTTTTTTTTTTACAATAACTGCCTCAATACGTATATGTAAGTGATATTAAAACAAACATTTAATTATCCAGTAAAACCTAAATAAAATTGTGCTAAATAGCAATACTTCAGTTGCTGTATTGTATAGTATAGTGCAGTACAGTATATAGGATCGCTTAATTAAATTGGCACGCACAGTACACTCATTTTATAATAATTGGTTTCCTTAAATTGCATCCAACACAACGAGTTAATTATTAGATGTTCATGACTAAGCCAAATGATACAGAATATAGGCTGATTCCGCAAAGTAATTTCTGACTTCAGTCAAAATGCTAAAATCATTTTGTTGAAATATGTGTGCTAAGATGTCATACAAATGAAATATAAATATATACGTACAGACACCATGAAGACAAATCCCAAATATTAAATGTCAAAATTTAAAAGTAAGATATTAAGGTAAATTTAAAGTATAAAACTGCATGCCTTGTGGAATCGACAAAGAGCATAGTCCCATAAAGCATTTTGAGACTTAAGTCAAATAGTAAATTCAAGATTTTTGACGCCTTTAATTAAGAACCCCTTTATCGAATCGTCACCAGATGATAAAAAGTGCCGATAAGTTTTACGACTATAAAACATAGTGCGCAGCTATCTGTAGAGGTAATCAGTAATGCAAATATACAATCTGCATTTTTCCAACATGCATACATTTTGCTTCAGGTTTAATTTTAAATCGGACATAACTTGTTGTGGGCATATTGTGGGCGTAATATTATCGGCAGGATAGTTTTACATGCAATACATTGAAAGAAGGGTTAAACTGCGAGCAATATTCAACAAAATATGTATCTAACTAAAAACACAATTAATTGTTAATTATTACAGTGCAACAGAAGTAGGTTACTTTAAATCATGGCTAAAAAGATAATTGATACTCAAAAGTATGCCTGTAGAAAATTTGATATAAATGCGTTCATTTAACTTCTTAATGTCTTTGCAATGAAATTACAGTATCGTTCTTAACGGTTTAATACAGAATCCAACGCATTAAAATGTCTTTGTTCACACACAAGGGCGAAACTAGGTTTTATCCTCAATGTCTCCGTGATAGAAAGAACTTAACAATTTAAATAAATATAATAACATTAGGCAAATCGCCATTAACTGTCGCGCCTTGGGAGTGAAAAAATAGTACTGGTTGAAAGGTTGCGTAGTCGAAGTGATACTTTCATTAATAAACCGAAACATTGAGTCAACACGAATTCGGTATCTTTCTTCGGTTTTCTTACGATGCTTTACTAAGTAACATACATGTATATAAGATTAAGATATTCGCTTTGGAAGATATAGATATTGGTGATACATACCACAAGTTTCAAGGGGTTGAGAATGTCCCGGCTTGCCCTGGTAGATTCATCCCATAAATCCATAGACTGTCAATTTCTACCACACTCTGTCTGGTTTTTTTAACCAGGAACATAACAATTGATGGAAAAATGTTGATAATCTCTTACGTTGGTATGGACAAATATAAATATTTCATTGGAAAGCTGCGAATACATCAGTGCCGCACTTCATTGTTTGCTCAATGCCGGTATTGAGCAGATTGCCACGGTTTGTTCGGGTCCCTTGCATTTTAACCAATAACAGAACTCGCGTCGCAATAAAAAAAACGACATAAAGTGATCAGTTTTGTAATTCTATTCCCTAATCGGTGTTTAACTCGCAGCTATCTGTATTCTTTGTTCCAGTAATCTACCGCTGTGAATTGATTTGTTGATTTTACCATTACCGGTGTTTTCTGCGACCCGATCACTACATATTCACTGTGAATAGGGTAGCCGTGTAACTGGAGAGGTGGATAATCTCTTAGGCAGCCACAGTTAATTAGCCTGATTGATTACACCACATTTCTCCACATCCCTATAGCCACTTGTGGGCGGCAGAGCCTCTTACCGAAGCCCTTCAAATCCAGAATTCCATCATATTAACTTCTGTCTGCCGTACATTGACGGGAAACACCAAATATCTAC
This sequence comes from Tonicella lineata, assembly GCA_034781015.1. Classification (NCBI taxonomy): domain Eukaryota; kingdom Metazoa; phylum Mollusca; class Polyplacophora; order Chitonida; family Mopaliidae; genus Tonicella; species Tonicella lineata. The sequence goes on from JAVFBY010035573.1 coordinate 5,252, forward strand.
GGTTTATGAAACTCATTCTGAAGAACAATTTATCAAGTATCATATCTCGAGCAATTCCAGCCAAGTTGAATTTATGGCATCTCCGAGAGTTGTCAAGATGTTCAAGCTGATTCGAGAAAATTCAATCTGTCTAGGTGAAAATTGCGTAAACTGTTCAGACTTGTTTGTTTTAAGAAACAAATCACACCATGGCGGTATATCTATCCAAGACGAAGTTGGCCCAATGCCACGTGGCGAAGTTGTGATGAAGTAACATTTCGAAACTCTCCTCTGAAACTCGGCAAGAATGCAGTCTGTACTATTTCACCGATCATGCCGTGTAGGTTAACTGTAGGCTAACATCGATGACAACATGTGGCAGTGAGTTCATGTATCGGCATTGTCTTGCCTGCCGACTTGAACCAAATAGCCCTTAGAGGAAGCTCGCGTGCAGACGGCCCAACTGAGGCCAGTATCTGGCAGCAAGGTCTTCGCCGCGTTAGAGAGTTGGAAACGCCAATGAAATCCACCTAAATGGATATCGATCGGCGGGTCCTAACTCCAACACGTTTGTCTTGTCGCTGGATCCCGCTGGTCATTAAGTCATAATGTTGTGGCAATTATCTGATAGGCGGTGGATACACAATTGGAATATGAATAGCGGAGGTGCAATGCGAGAGCAAGAGACCGCTGTGCTCTGCTTGTTAGCCCCTAAGAAATGTCGATAGGGTTAGTTTGGGCTTGGTCATTTGTATATCACTGTGGAATCAAGATTAGAGAGGCATTGGAAAGAGTTGGAGAGGAACACGGCGAACAGTCCTACACAGTTAACGTTCTCTGGTCAGTACTTCGGTCTACTAGCGGCTCTTATTATTTACTGGTAATATATCATCTATCAACTTCTTTTCTTGAAAGATTTAACGGAAAACTAGTTCCTGGAAGTCAGGAACAAGCAATCCTGTCCATCGTTCATTGTTATCTGATTTAAAGCGCTCTGTAGTCGTAAGAAGATGAACGAGAAAGCTATAATTCAACGTTCGTGCACGTCTCTATACTTATTCATCTATTTTATTTACATAAAGTAAAAAAACTACAGCGATCATTCAAATATACACCAGCGAGACCAGGCCATGACAGTAGACTACATCCAATACTGCAATATATCAAAATGTGACACAAGAAACAATACCCCCCCTCCACCCAAAACATCGCTGTTCTTCCTACTAAAAAAAATCCTTAATAAATTTTGACCCTAATGTCTTTTCATTAGTTTAAAAAAAAAACGACGCAGTCCCATTTCGTCCATACGGAAAAGCCAGCAGTGTTACGTTACTAAACGAGATAACGTATATATTTTCAATCTGTTCTTAATGTGAATATTCTATTATTAAATACATCGCCATACTCTGGTATATAGGTTTTAAATAACTGATAGCGCGTCCAAACTGAATTGAGCAATAACATTTCATCAATAAATTGCAATGTAAAATCTCCGTGGCAAAACCTGTTTGATATTGCTCACACGGGACATTGCTTACCACTTTTCATAAGTGTCTGGTACATTCCACCTCCCTTGTTGACTGCGTTGTTCGCACCAATTCTATGATGTGTACCCTGCGTGTACTTTATAAGTATGTCACACTTCATCACGTTAATCAATTCCCGCAACACTACCTCACTGTCACGAACGCGACCCAGTAAACCCGAGAACAAATCCTCATAACTTTCATTAGTTAACGCCAGGAATTGTGGGAAACAAAGGCAACTGAAATAGCCAGACTATTAGTACAATACTGTTTTATATCATTTTTTTCCAAGAGATATCCTTTTATCAAATTAATATATTATTTTCAAAGAAAAAGTCAAAGTGTTTCATCTCCTATAAAAAGAAGCTACTTCCGCATTTTTTCCCTATTGACAAGATGTTATTTAGTCTTCATTTAGAGAAGGATGCGAGGACTAATCCTTTGGGGTGTTCTAATCAGTAGCACTGTCTAGGGAGATGGGTGCTTCTTCACCAGGTCTACTCTATTACAGAACTGGTACTGGTCGATATGTGTGAATAGAAGAAAGGAGAAAACTTGTAGATTAGGTTCACTCTCGGACGACCTGCGGGCGATCTGCCAGTGATTATATCAGACACGTTCAATGTCTGCGCATGCGTCCAGCCGACACTGAGCACTGATACGTAAAAAAAGACGATTGGCACTAAAATAATAAGAAAATAGCCGCAGGAGAGAGTTTATGCAATTATCTTAGCTTTAAAACTGCGCAAAGTAGCTGAAGCGAACGTCATCTTCTGGCCATTGGTATAGTGTGAATAATGAGAGGAGGAATCTCTCCAAACCACTCCGCCACAATACAATACATTGTTAGCCGGGAACTAGGTCAAGCAAAATGCCAATTCTTACTGCTTAAGAGCAGCTCTTACAAATCCGCCATCACAAAGAAAGTCTATGACAAAAACAGAGCTATAATCTATTGACGTCCCTAACACTACAACCAGCCTTAGGTTAAAAGTAGTTCTACCATTGTCTTCCGAATCATTTCCACCGCTTTGGTCATTTCAGACTAGGCATATTCAAATGACCGTACGTCTTTGATCTTTTTTGCCATGTAGAACTCATTTATAACTCTTTATTTTCGTTGGAACGCACTTTGGGTATTTATTAAGGCAACATAGTTATCATTGTTCGAAGTTCACATTTACGAGAAAATTGCTTTCTGAAGATTCCAACAATCTGCCATTTCAATTCAACTTGAGGCCTATTAACAGTTATTGACTTTACTTTTACCCTCTATATCCAGTCAATTGTTACTAGGATCAGATATTTTCCTCAGGTCTTGAGAGACATCCGCAGTTTTATTTTACCAAGTCAATCTCATTTTAAGTGTAGAATGCTGTTCTGTAGCATAAAAAATTATCTACTGTGTAGCATTGCTGCTGAATGACGCATGTTACTTGCGTCTCGATTGATGCAAAATAGGAAGTAAGATTCACGTTGTTTTCTTCGAACTATTAACGTAAAGAGTATCTAAATTCATAACGGCTCTTTACAAAGTGTCCCTGGGTTATTATTAAATGGTAAAATACGGCACAGTTGATCACAGCGTATTGACGTTTCAGTAGATTAGTATGGAATAATGATTACTATCTTCCTGACATCCGAACATGAAAACCTGTAGTTTGAAGGCTTTAATCAATATCATGTGTAATCTAGCTATCGCTGTTTGACTGATAGCAGTTAACCGACCAAAAACATCTCCAGTAAAGCCAAGTGTGCTGTCTGACATAGCAACTTAACAAACCAGTGTATTTGCTGAGGGAATGGAGTAGGAAATTGAGATATAAATACCCCCTAGATCTTTTGTGATTTCGTTGTAAATAACACTTTATTAAATCACTGTGTGGAGCTATTTTCCGTCCCAGACCAAATGAGATGATTATTGGATCAGACCAAAGCCGCTCAGCCCTCTATTTGGCCTGTGTAACGGACCATTTCACTTGGCTCTAGAAGTGGTGATTAACGTTAAACGAGAGATTAAAGGTACATTATTAATCAGCCGGGGTCTGAACATCTGACTTCACACTTCATGTCACACAGCCAGGGTCACCATTTCCAATGCACACTCAAATCAGTCTGTTTCAATACGCATACTCAAGATCTTTTTTTTTTTACCAACCTAATCAAAATACAAATCAAAACAGAAATTGTTTCCAACTTATTGTGTGAATGGCAAACAATCTGATATTGTTGGCATATGCGTTTTCGTCAGTCAGCAAACGACTCTCTTGTGCACTAGTTTACTGGAGCTTAAATGGAAAATGGTTCCCTCTGGATTTACCCATGAGTCGCAGTTGTATTGATAATAAAGCGGATTAGGGAGTTACTCGTTGCCTAATTCCACATTGCTAAGCCAGAGATGGTCTCATTTAAGTCTAGATATTTGGGTTATCGCGAATATAGGTTGACATATTCACACTACAAACTCCTACTTATAAGAGTTATCAGTGCATGAATAATTTACGTTCTCATAATACAGAGAGAATAGCTAAGATGCGTGACCGGATGTAAGGGGTTAAAAGGGTAAGGTCTGATCAGATCGCAGATTCCCAGCTACCGACGAGCAACCCGCACATACACATTACTCATAGCACGATATTAACGGATGAAAGGTTTTGGAAATCAAGTCACTACATATACATATCTGTCAGATAAGGCGCCCTAGTTTCATGTAAAGGATTGGTTCTATAAAAACACATTCTATGATACAGTTCAGCACAAATCTACGAAGTTAGTTTGAAATTAAAACGGGGAATTAGTTCATTAATAACTTAAGCAACCTCAAGCTGTCCCACTTTCCAATGTGTTTCTCTGATTCTTCTTCTGCTGCACATCTTTAAATATCCAAGCAAATCAAATCAGCAGCACGTCAAGAGGTTGTCCGCCTGTACAGCCATCATTATCGCACATATCTTTAGATTGCGTTGGCCTGACACAATCTGCAGGTGTTTTGTCAGCCAATCAATCCTGCGAACGCTTCTAAAATAATTGAAGTGATATTTTTTCGTCTTGTTATATTCCAGAGAGGCTTGCTCTATGCAGTTAAAGAATCGGAGAATTGTCACAATCAGAGATTCCTATTAACATCTCATTGGAAACATTTCACTTCCAACGGTTCTCAATGTATCCCGTCGGAACTCATATTGCTTACTAGGGACGTGAAACGTTTATATTTGGGGTTTTTTCTTCTGGAGATTCATTATCGAATCAAATAAATGTATCGGAATTCGTCTCGTAAACTCCCAAATGGAACGATAAAAAATTAAGATGGTAGATTTCAGCCTTAGGAACATTAACAAGAATAACTTCCGTATGGATGGCAACTTCTTCATAAATTTGTTATAACGTTTCAATTTTATTCCAGAGACCAGTATCAAGTAAATGATACAAATAAACAATTTGTCCTGGTTCCTAATAGAGGCAGTGTCGCAACCCTTAATGTAAAAATTACCCTTAATGTAAAAAAATTTGCATTACGGTACTAAAGGTAGTATTAGTTTAGCTAACGCTGTTAGATACAAATGCATTTGGCCGCATAGAGCGCTTAGCGGCTAATTACAACAAAGGGAAAGGTTTCATTACATATTTTAAGTAACGGAATGCCATTTTAATGATAAAATGTGTGCTTAAGTACATGTTTAGGGTACGGTCTCGTTTAGCGGTTTATGGGGCATAATGTAAAAAAAAATAATTAACGTCGTTCCCAACCCTTAATGTAAAAAATTTTACATTAAAGGTTGAACGTTAACCCTTAATGTAAAAAATTTTACATTATGAGTTGAATGTTAACCATTAATGTAAAAAAAATTACATTAAGAGTAATTTTTACATTAAGGGTTGCGAAAAAGCTTGGCTAAATTCTGCGGTATAGCCTCTTTAAAAGGAAAAATAGGACATCAAAACTTTCAGTTTATGGCAAAAAAAGAAAGTTCATAACTTTTTTTTATCTGGCAAAAATACAGAAACTGCGTTTTGTGTTTTATAAGCTATTAGACACCTTCTCCGGTTGCTGACCTTCAGCATTAAAAATTACGTTTCTTTGCAGCGGCTTTATATAGTGAGTATTATCTAGAAAAAAAGATGCTGCGCCGGCGTCTCTGTGTCGGTCCCTTATGTAGAGAAAGAAATACAGCCTGTACTTGGGTGAACCTTGACTATCGCAGTGTAGCCCCTGAACAACACTCATTTACCCGCGATGGCCAACAGAGGGAGCTATTTCAGGCTACTAGATATAAACGATCAATCAGGTAACGTTTTCCTTGCATTTTGTTTACATCTTATCCAAAGCCAAAGCTGCGGAAATGACCAACAGAGGATATTGTCTCTCGAATTCAAGTCGTTACGTTATTGTCACCCGCCACTTAAGTGGGAGGGGACTTGGGAATGCTAGGCGTCCGTCCCGCATAGCTTGTGAACGCGATAACTTTAAAACAAATTGACGGATAATGTTCAAACTTTGTATATAGCTTCTCCCTGTTTAGACTACGGATGGGATTGCATTCCGCCAAATTCGTGGCAACAATAACAATTTGTATGTGATGTACCCAATGTGTTGTGAACACAACATTATTAAAACATTTTTACCATTTGACTTCAAACTTGGAATTTGGCTTTTTCTTTTGAAGACGGCGGATGGGATTGCATTCCGCCAAATTCAAGGCAACAATATCGCCACCATTACGTTTATATGGGATATACTCCCGTATGTGTTGTGAACACGTTAACTTTAAACCAGACTCACCAGTACTGTTGAAACTTAGAATGTAGCTTTTTCAGGTCAAGACGACAGATAGGATTGCATTCCACAAATTCATGGCAACAATATGGCCGCCATAAAACAGTTTTTATGTGATATTCTCATTTATTTTTACCTTTTGACTTGGAATGTGGCTTTTTGATGTCAAGACTTCGGATGGGATTGCATTCTGCCAAATTCATGGTAACACAATGGCCGCCATTTTAATTTTTATGTGAGATTTATGTGTTGTGAACACAAACAACTGTTGAACCAATTCATCATGTGACTTTAAATGTAACTTGTTCATGTCAATACGGCGGATGGGATTGCATTCCACCAATTTCATGCCAACAGAATGGCCGCCATTACAGTTTTTATGTGATATTCTCATTAGCATGAATGTTTTGTGAACACAACAACTTTAAAACAAATTCACCGTTTGACTTCAAACTTGGAATGTACCTATGTTCTATGTTGTAAATAGAAAGGTAAGAAACACCTTTTTCAGAAAACGGCCAAATTTAACAAAATAAAGGATTTCTTGCCTAGTAAGTTTACCTGATCTATCCCAAGTTGTGGAATGTCTATTCACACATACTTTAATCATGTTAATCTTCCAAATTTCACCAAAAAGTCCTTTTTTCCCTGTCTTCGTGGTACACCACGGTGAAAAATGCCAAAATGGTCAAATTTGGATCATTAACATGATTGAAGTATGTGTAAATGAACAATGCGGGACAGTTGAATAGATCAGGTAAACTTACAAAACGTGAAAACCTTCGTTTTGTTTAATTTAACCATTGTCTGAAAATGCTGTTTCTTACCTTTGGGCCTATGGTTCTGACCTTGGCACACTATGACAAGCTTTGCAAAAAGACGTCACTTTAATAATATCAGGCATGGCTGATTTTTAGCCAATCTGGAGAGCTTCGGACAACGAAAATGCACACGGTTTACCTATTTTCACACATTCACTGGATCAGACAGCTTTGGGCAATTCTCAGGAATAGGCAAAATAAGTACTGTCTAAAGGGTGTCCCACATTACAAGTATACCTGCTTTAAGGTGGCATCTGTTCTGTAAAAAAAACTTGCTGAAAACAACCAGTTACCGCTTGCACTTGCTGCAGTTGAGCAACACATCAATCGTGTACGGTTACAAAGCCGAGTATATAGTGCCAAGCCACTGTCATACAGCAACAGCCTTTTACGCCACTGGAATTGGTTTACCACAAGGACACAAATGGTCGAGTTGATCAGATGCCAGTCTGCTCCACAAATGTTCATGCAGATGAAATGACATACCATGCAGAGCTCTGCTTGTGTGACACAGAATGAACATATTATTAAGACTAACCTTAAAAAAGGATGACAGTGATGGTCATGAGCAATATTTATTTTCATGAACATAACGTTGATATAGCAATAAAGCAACTCTTTTCGGATACATTATTTGATAGGACATTATTACATTGAATTGTGACATCACCAATATGCCACGGTACTATGTTGCTGGTGAAAGGTCAACGCACTAGTGTTTAAATTATGTACCCATTTACTATATGTTATAGAGAACGACAAATACGGGGTTCCTGGTCCGTTGTACGATTGTAGGGCCTACTTGTTTTAAGAAGTAGGCCTATATTATGGCTCTCGCATCCATTCCACGAAATCGGGAAAACCAAGCAAAACCTTTGTCTAGAAATAAAAACAATACCAAAGAATTGAAGTGTACCTTGCTGCTGCATGATTTATTTTGGCTCGTACAAACTAACATTCGAAGAAGTCGTGCCATCCGAAGTAGGCCTATTTATCCGGTATATTGTTAGAGTGCCACTTTTCGTCACTCGATTAAAAAAGCACATATTGTGTCACGTTTCGGTGACAATTATGAGCGAATAGCATCTCCTGGGTATGGTTTAATTATATACCAATCATTTGCGAGAATAACAGCGGAATTTCGCTGATAAAATTCACGAGCTTTATTTATGCTATACAAGCATAAATGTCAATCAAAGCCTTGTTATACGGGAGTTGCCGCCCCTTCGTCTTAATTTTCTGGGAGAATAGGCCTATTTTTATTTACTGAATACTTTTACAGAAAGGGCATGGGAATAATCCTGCATCCATCTATATAATTTTTTTTGTCTCGGACTAAGGGTTAGGGTTAATTTTTTTTTAAATCAAACATTTGGCTAGCACTTCTCTCTACCGTGTGGTGCACGAATCTCCCCACCGACAGCCTATTTAGTTACTTCTAAAATTCTACTTGGTCAAAAAGTAAACTTCTAATTTTTGCTTCTTGATAACTCCTGTAATTCTAATTACGCAAAAATACATTAATTTGGGCGACCATGTCTCTTTAATAATTTAGGTTTACGTGGAAAATTCCACCTTGTTATAATATTACACCAATCCATCAAACGGTTCTATGGGTAGTCTGATTGTGCATTTTAGCCTATACACGTTGTGAGTATATATGGGAACAGTTCTTTACACTCAGCTGTGACTGATCGTCGATTCATCATTGATCGAATAGAAGCGTATAAAGGCCTTAATCTTAATTCATCTATCATCCTTATGGGAACTCCTAATCACCATAATGGCTCTATCAATCAACTCTTAGACAATCCACTTAGGAATTTCTATTGAATCGGAATCGACTGTGACGCTGATTTGTTAGTCTTACTTCCAGTTAAGTCAACTTCAAACATAATGTTATGTATAAAAGTGGTATTCTGGACTCAAGCAGGCACATTTTTACATTTTCCTGTGAGCTCAAATCAACCTGCGGTAAAAGTTCAATGTGAAGATTTTTAACTGCAAGTTAACAGAACCTGCAAATGAATTACCGAAGATGACGGATTTAAGGTGTGTTTGTGTCACAGAAAGGTCTCAGGCGATATTTGTATTCTCGCTAATGTTATAAATATTGTGGTTATAAATTACACTTAAAATAGCTTATATCATATATATGGCGAGACACTATCTGTCAACACCAATAACTAGGTCGATCGTGAAAGTGTGGTACGGTATATTATATTTGGGGCTCAAATTTGTGCAATACGTTCTGTGCTGGTTATTTTAGTCGATTTCTTGCCATGTGTATCTTTGGAAAATGAGTAAGCTTTCATTGCAGAAGTCGGACTGCAGCAGTTAGCCGGAATAAAGGAATGAGAGGTAATGTTTGTTTAAATATATTTTGGCTTACGCTATGATTTTACTTCCTATTTTTAAAAAAACATAGGATTTGCGAATTTTAAGAATAAGGGCATTTTTTAAAGTAAGTTTTCAATGTTTTTTGTTTGTATAGGCCTATAGTCTTATATATCCGCAAGGTACCTGTATTTTGTACAAATTGTTTTGTTGAATTGGTATCTTCACGCATGTGTTTATTAACCCAGACTGACCGTAATGGCTTCACGCTTCACACACGATTGCGTGCTTCACACACCACAAACGAGTAGCCTACGTGCTTCACACGATTACGTGTCAACCTCACGTGCAATGCTTTCAACGATATATATATATATATTATAAATTTAGAGAAAGAAAATGTGTATATGCCTCCACCGGAGATCGAACCCGGAACATTTGACTAACGCCCAACACTCTATAGCGACTGAGCTATATATAGAGGCCGTTGGTAGTGACCCGAAAGTTCAAGATATGTATTTAATATTCATAAGTACCGTATGGATAACCTCTTATCGATCTGATAGATTTTTAAAATTGTATAAGCATATATAGTCATTTTATGGTCGGTCTACTTTAAAAACGAAGCGTTTGAAAGTTAAACACCTTTATGTACCAATTATTAAACTCTCTTAGTCTACTGTTTATATTTTTAAACTCTTTGTGTTAAAGTGATATACACCGAAGCGAATAAAAATTAAACACGTATGTTTAATAATTATGATTTCAACACTCTTGTGTTTAATTGGGATTTAGTTATTAATGACTTAAACACCTGTTTAACCATACATCACTTATTAAACACCAATGTTGTTTAATTAGCAATATTAAACATTTCCTGTTTAAGAATAAAATGTCGTTTAAACACTGAACGTTTGCAAAACAAAGTTGCTTAAATAATAAACATTAAGATGTATAAACTATCAATTACTTAAGTGTTCATCATTTTAACACTTAATTGTTTAAAAGTGTAAAGTGTTTCAAATACTAACACTAGATACGTTTAATAATTGATGCATACAAGTGTTTAACTTTAAAATACTGTTTCAAATACTAACACTAGATAGTTTATTAATTGATGTATACAAGTGTTTAACTTTTAAACATTTCGTTTTACAGTGTACGTAGTTTTGGTCCTATTTTTCTTTCTCTACATTTATAAAATAAAAAATTAAACAAAGTAATGAACACATATTCTACAACCCATAATCACACTTTGAATGCATGTGCGTGTGTGTGTGTGATCTCTATTTAAGGAGTATTAGATTATGACACATTCAGACGTGACGAGTCGATCTGTTCATTATTTGCGAGATGTCATTTAAGACTGGTTAGTGCCTTAATCTAGCTGAAGAGAGGAGGGTCACTTGACGCCATGTGGAATGTGTCTCTATGGGAAGCAAACGGTCAGTGGTCAGTCCTTCTTTATTACTTCCTCATTTGACCAGTGATCGTTTTGTACTACTTGTTCTTTTTTCGTCACAAGCACTCTTCTTTCATTGGAGGTAATTATGTCACCCGAAGTGGGTACGAGTATTTTTGGGACTTGAGAAGGAAACGCCTCTCGGACTAATTAGTTTTAAGACTTCAAGTGACCAAAGCGATGAGTATATTTATACCTTTCAAGCTGCTAATTAGATGACAAATCTATTCTACGATGGCTCGGTGAACAGAAGGCGGGGTTTTCTAACTATAAAAGATTCAATGCTTCGAGAAGTGGCATTGTGCTTTCTCGAGAGCCAATGACCGTCGATTTCTTGTCCCTAGTTCAATCTCGTCTCACTTCGCTGCCCCATTAAGATGCTTCAAGACGCGCTCTGTTGTTGTATTGGATTTATCATCCCATTATTTGCGAAAATTAGCTATCACAATTGAATCCGGCTAAATTGTTCCAGCGAAAATTTCGTGAAAAACCTTGCGACAACAGGGAAACAGCTCGAGTAGTGTTTCAACTCAAATCAAGTACACCCAAACACTTGAAGTTAAACGCTAGCTTGACATCAACTATGGATAATTAGCAACAAGCACATGTCGATTTCATCTAAAAATAAAAATTAGAGATAGTGTCTAACAAAGGGTTAAACGGACTCAAGATGACAGAGAATCTCCAGAAAGCTGGTTTATGATCCACATATATACTGAAATTTAGTCATACATGTGCAGATTGTTTTCTGGTATTAGCATGTATTTTTTTTCAATTGTAGGTTTTTTATGTTTACATTTAAAACTTAATTGCCAATTTTAGCGCAAATGCATCAGAAAAGAGAACTTTCCATGTTTTTATTTTCTTAATGTTTATTTTATAAGCCTATTATTTTCTGCACCAGCGTTATGGCATATGTGTGTTATTCGAGTTAATGAAAATGAAGGGTATGATCAACTTCGTGAAAAAACATCTAGATAGATTAGAGAAGAAGTCTCTTGACTATTGACTGTAAAAATATTATATAATTGTGGATTGTTAGTTACATTGTTTCCTTATGAAAATATTAATTCAAAACACGAGGTGTTTGAATTTAATATTTAAAGTCGAATTGGTGTACATTGAAATGCTGCATTTAAAGAGACAATGAAAGGCTACAAGCTAGTGGAATAGTAGAACTCTCTGACTAGCACTTGCGAGCGTATTTTTCAAAACCCATTGAGGCTGCTATTTCATGCATGTCATCGTTTGTCATTTTACGTAACAATTTTGAACTTAAATAGGCAGTGTCACCCATAATTAGTTATTTTACGTTATTACAAAATCACATGAGTGATACTTATTTTTTAAGAAGCAGAAGTTAGAAGCTTTTTATGCTCCACTCGCTTTACGTTTACTTCGAATTATTAAAGATTGTATTGCTTTGTCTCTTGCAAGCTGAATACTTATTGAATGTTTTTTGTATGACAACACTACTGTTTAAGTTTATAACCAGCCCATAATATCACGAATATGCATTGAGTATGAGGATTATATTTGCAAAATATTAATTAGTTGATTCTAATAATAAGTGAGTTAGGTGCTTTTTAACATATTTACGCATGGGGAAAATCGACCCCTGACTAAAGCTAACTACACCTTAAAACAAAGGAAACGTGATACGATGTTTAAGTCTCTACCATGCAGAGTTGTCGGTCCTTGTCTCCCTCCTTTAGACTACCAACTGCTTTAAAGTGCTTATGAAACGAATTTGTCTGTGATTTTTTTTGTTATCCGGGTAAATTATTGACATTTCTGTCGTTACTATGAGATATCGTATCTTGAAAATGGATAAAGGGTATGTCGTATACGAAGCGACATAGATGCTCAGTCCTACTTATGACGTCACACACATGCTATTTTGTAAACAAATTTATTCCCATTAAAGTCACTTTAAAGTGCTTATGAAACGAATCTGTCTGTGATTTTTATCTGGGTAAATTATTGACAATTCTATCGTAACTATGACAAAGATGCTTACTTTTAGGAAAGTAGGACTGAGCCTCTTTGTCGCGTCGTATAAGACATACCCTTTATCCAGTTTAACGATACGATATCTCTTAGTTACGACAGAAATGTCAATGATTTACCCAGATAAAAAAAAATCACAGACAAATTTGTTTCATAGGCACTTTGAAGTAGTCCCGATTAGTATGAAATGATGTATGCTGGAGAAATAACATTTGACCGAATTACCGAAAAACAGTAGGAAACATTGCTGCTGAAGTAAATAATTTGCCTTTAAATTAGACAAATTTTTGTATTAATTTTAAGTCGTTCAAAGGACATTTTCATGCAGGACAATTGCGCATATGAAATCGAATGCATACATCGTTTTAAGACATTGCATACTACTATGGCAGTACGTTATGCAAGAATCCTGTCTAAAGAAGGGAGCTAAATACCGATAACTGGCATAGTTTGATAATGTTCCTGGCCTATTATACTTGAAATGGACGTTCTAGAAAAGATTGATTTTAGCCATTTAAAGTCTTTTGACAATCATGGAATTTAGCTCAATTTTATAATCAAATTCCTGCTGCTGTATGTAATTTAATTCGAAATTTTTAAAACTCATATTAATAGATGCAAGTTTATTTGTCTAAAAGACAGATCAAAAGCTCACCTTCGATGCACTATTCTCTACACCGAGACAAACTCCGTAGCTAAGTTGAATGAGATAAATTTATTGACTGCGATTTTCGAAGGGTGGATCAGCGGTGATGGTTGAACGCCGTTGGACAATGCCTCGTCCAATTTCCTGTTCACAGGCTCTGATTTGGGTGGAGCACTAGCCATTTTGCAGCACATTCAAGCGTAAAATTTCCCTGTTCAATTTCTTGCCAATTAGTCGTTTCTCTTGTGATAAATCCGATACCCTTATATTATTTTCACCGTTAACAGGATATAATTAACGGTGTCGTTTACTCCCCCCTTCAACTACATGTCTACCGTCTCCACGGCATTGTCATAAGTAACACCCTTATACCATATACGCTGCAGTTAATGTATATACAATTGGCGGTGCAATACAAAGCCAAAACTACATTCATATATAGGATTTGTTTGTAACTCGCTTTCTTTCTACTAGCATATTGCAAACGCATCGAATTAGCAATGATATCTGTAAAAACAGACAGATATACGCTCATTATACTAACAATACATTCAAACTACAAGCTACCAAGTAAGACTATAAGGCTAAAACAGAGTGGTACGCCAGATATTGTCTGCTGGGTTTGTAAACACGGATTATTCTATGTAGACCCTATATGTTTCACGTTGAAGCACTATTCATAAACTTGAAAATTCATACTTACTGTCTATCTCATTTAGAAGATATCCGAGTACCGACCAGTTTTGGCAGAAATTCTCTCAAAATAGTGGTTTGTATACTGAACCCTCTATGCCTAATTGATTAAGAAGACGATGCTCTGTCCTCCATTTTACTCACGAATTTCGCCAAAAATGTTAGCAGCCACAAGAAAGTGTCTGTATCATTTTCTGGGAAGGTTTTAGCGACTCCTTAAGGTCGAATGGAAGTAATTTATCAACAAGAACCGGAAAGAGTTGTCGCCCGTGCTTAGGAAAATGTCTCGGGTTTCGATACGGGCGCCCGGATGGAGCACCGGGAGGAGTATTCGGAAATATAGACCCATCAAAATATTGACAAAACGTTGAGATATTTACCGCTGTCGCAAAACTTTGCTATTCATCCCAACGCGTGTACCGTGATGTCATTCCTTGGAATTGAGATATTACGAGTTAAACCTGACAAGTAACATGGATGCTAAAAGTCAAATTTCCAAATCTGTTGTGATCGCTCTTAATTCTGTCTCCAACTGATTATATCGAATATTTCTGTCAGCCAGGAGCTCTAGTCAGCTTTTGTTTAAACATGTATACAGATAGCATATATATATAAACGTCTATCAATTCATTAAATTACTATTACATGTACATGCAAATCCATAAGCCTATACATGTAATATCAAAGTGTTAAAATTTTATTTACAAATACATATGGAAAGTACACCTGGGTTAAGGATTTGAGATATTGCACGGAGCAAAAAAAAACCCATATTTTTCTTTATTTGATCAAAACATTTGTCAGTATAAAACCGGCTTGGTCATGAAGAAGCCCCATGTTATGGAGTGACATTCGGTAAATTGCCGTAAATTAGTGTGTCCTCGTCCTGCGAATAACAGCTCTATGAATACTCTCGGCATATACATGGTGATGTCGTACGACAATAGTGCAAGGCAATTTGTTTAATCTTTACTACCAAATATTATTGTGCTTAGATTGATATTCTGTTTATTATCAGAAGTCTATTAACTAGTAGCATGCGACTTCCATTTAGATAGGCTAAACGTAGGCAATTAAACTTGTCTACTTTAGCCTGCATGGACAGCCTTGTAGACAAGCATAACGGTCTATCAAATCAACTGTAGTAAACTCGCACATTCGGAGGCGCTAATGTTGCGCCATCGCTAGAATTGTTTTGATGGC
>JAVFBY010035574.1:0-13138 GCA_034781015.1 Tonicella lineata
GGAGACTAGATATACATGTATGTTAGGGTGGTTGGTTGGTTGATTGGGGTTTAACGCCATACTTGGGGGTATTTCACCTATATGACAGCATGCCAGCCCCATGGGTGGAGGAAACCACCGTTCATGTCACTGGCAGCATGAAATACGAGACACAAACGGGGAAAAAAAGGAGCAAAAAACGACACCACAAAAAAATCTACTTACTGATGCCCCTTAACTCCGAGAGCACCAGGGCATCAGGAAACTCCCACCCATCCACCCGCTATTTATATTAGGAGAATATGTATCACGTTAGGGGATTATCTTTCATGTAAGGAGAATATCTATCATGTTAAGAAAATATATATCATGTTAGGAGAATATCTATCATGTTAGGGGAAATATATATCATGTAAGGCCAGAAATCTATCATGATGGATGTTTTTTCTTATGATTTTATTACAATGTTTTGTGAGAACCAAACAAAACCATGACAAGATTTTTTCTGGAAATGAAATGACTGTAATAAGAGTAACATTTACACCAAATTAAAAGGCGCTTCAATCTATACAAAATTTACAAGTGTTTTCCTGAAACGCAATAACACATTTTTACATAATGCTAAATTTAGGAAAAAGACAGGTACATGTATAAATACATGTAAGATACTAAAACTGAGTATAACATTAACAAAGTGAAACACATTCATTGTATGAGTAAGTTATAAAACTAAACCAGTTTGTCAAATAAATTTATTCATTTCTAAAAACATTAAGTTTTTTTTTTTTACCTTTCAGTAAATTACTTACAAAGCACTCTACTAAATAAATTTTCTCAAAAGTATGCCATTTTTCATGAGCCTGGCTTGACAACACATTTCTATTTGGAATAGAAATCATCATGTGTCTGAATACTGTCACCGGCAGCTTATCTGATAATAAATCTTCATTTTCATGTCTTTTTTTCAGTTGTGTTGTCGGCTCAGACAAAATCCCCGACCAGTTTCAATGAAGAGATATGATTGGTGGTTTCAGGGTGTCTATCCAGTCAATAAATCGTACTTATAACCCTGCTCTTCCTGACAACTAGCTTTCGTTGGCTGTAGAAAAGGTCTGGCCTCAATTAGATGGTCTGATATTGAACATGTAACCACTGTAGCACTAATTTGCAGCTTAAGAAGGTTTATAAAGATAATCAAACCCGCTTTCGAGCTTAAGAAAAATTCTCATACATCTTCAAATATTAAAATTTGTCATATTTAAAACTGACAAATTGAATTCTTTGTTAGAATATTTTTTTATAAAAAAAAAATTCTAAAAATAAAAATATCCAAACTAGTAAAAAATAAATGTTACGTTATAAATGTTGAGTGATTTATTTAATAGTATTTTGTTTTAAAGAGACGAATATTTTAGAAAAAGGATAGTTTGTACTTGAAGTAAACAATACATGTAGTTAAAATCACACAAGGCTTTATGGATAACAAACTTCTGGTATATTATAATGCTAATAATTAATTGTGTTATCCATAAAGCCTTGTGTGATTTTTTAGTGCTTCAACTTCTAAATGCCTATTAAACAAGTTAATACATGTAGTGTTGTACACTTCAATTTGGAATTTACCATTGGAAAAACTGAGGTTTTGAACTAGAGTGATTACTTTAGACTGTGTAATGATAATTAGTAGTTCTGTTTGTTATCTGCCATGGCAAGAATTTTTAAGCGTGGAAAAAGACAGCAAAATTAAAGTGTTTGTCAACGGATGTGTTATTTAGAGCTTGTTCTTTTCTGCTAACGAATGTTGACTAACAGCCAATTTGTAGGAGCAGAGTCGCCATATATTACATTAGCCAGTAGCTACTGATTTAGCTTGTCACTTTAAGGAAAGGTTAAACTTTGTTCTAACGAGTTAGTTTTAATTAGCTTTGAGTCTGGCACAGAATACAGAGACAGAGCAGATCCAGAATAAGGATTGAGATTAGCAGGTGCATGATGCAGATTCCGGGAAAATATTATCAAATATTCAGATTAGGAATCTTTACTGGCTTGTTAACTGACTTTTCATTATTCCACTCATTTGAATCAAATATTCAGTTTGTTTGGTGTTTTCTTTTTGCTTGTTGTTATTGTTTGATGCCGTACTCAGGGTTCTTCAAATCAAACGTTCAGTCTCGAGGTATGCACATTTTTCTTTCTTTACCATACAATTACAGCAATTAATTTTCCTGAGTTATTATTAATTAGTTTAATTTGAACAATCATCGGAATCCTTGTATTCCTGTCAGCCGTCATATTTTAATTATTTTTCCGTCACAATTGTTGTCTTCGCAACCACTAGAGCTACATTATTGATCTTTGGAATGTAGTTTCTATACATAGTCTTAACAAGACAGATTTTTGGATATCTGACCTAGTTTTGCTATGACATCACATGTCTAGTTCACGATTCATTTGACAATCTTCTTCTAGACTTCTAGAGAACACAGCCAGCTCAAAATTCGATAACAGGTTTAAAAGTGTTGGGGCTAGCAGTTTGAAATTGGAAATTGCAAAAGTTTGCTTAAACATGATCAAAAAGTGCAAAGTTTAATAGAAAAATAGATTGGTCTATGTGTAGATTTGAGTCCCAAAACTTCATTAAGTCACTGGTAACCTTTTTTTATTCTTTTTTAATTACATTGTTTTTTGGGGGAGAGTAGCTGAACAAAGATTCAAACTCATTACCCACACTGCTGGGGGTGAAATACAAAACATCAGGGAATAACAAATAATCCAGTAGTAATTTAGTAACAATTTTACTTTGTGTCCACTTCCTGTGGTATGAATAAAAAATGTGTTGTAAACTGTCACACAGAATATAAAAAACACATAAATCATACAAAAAGAGCTAGGGCAGGTTTATTTAACACCCTCAGTCTAGTAGATATTTCATGCTGAATGGAGTTGACTCAAAGGGTCCGACAATTGTAGGTTTATATAAAAAAAAAAGATGAGAATACTAAGCTGTTGTCATGGGCAAACAGGTCCAAGCAAGGCTCAGAGCATGCTCATTGCTGTACTTAATGAGTTGTTTAAAGCCTTAAGTAGTTTTAAATGCATTTTTACATACTTTTTTGGTTTCGATTTTAAATCAAATATTTCATCAGTGACAAGCAAAATCCCCTTGAAGTAGCCGAACAATGATGCTAACCTGTTTTGACTGAAGGGTTCTCCCAGATATTGTTCAAGAGGCTGGAATTTGCATTGATTTTGACTCCACAGATTTGAAGAGCACGGAATCTGTCTTGAGTAAGCTCAAGTTTCTTTAACCTCGGTGTCAGATTTTTTTAATAAATAGTTTGTCGAGTTACCCCAAACAAACAACTTTTTTTTATTTTTGCATGAGAGGAACATCAGCTCTAAAGCAAAACTCTTAACATTGTCTACAATCAATGGAGAGCATGACAGATAGCTTTAGGAATAACTGGATGACAGTCTATTCACTACACCCCATAGTTCACCATGCCCATGATCTATATGGCAATTAGTCTATTAATGTGTAAAGAAAGGTTTTGCAAATTGTACATGTATGTCCATTCATTCTAGAGCCACAAGTGGTTGGTAGAATCATGGGACATCAGGAAGCCATTTTTTTGCTCTGTTCTGTCTTTGATGTTGCATATAGGTGTTAAACACTCAGTGATCAATCAATTGTTCCAGAGACCCCATGGTAAACAAAAAAGAGGAGGAAATAAAGTCAATTGATGGTGAACATTACATGTGTTTGTCCACAACATAATACTTGAATTACAAATCAGCTTAAGTTTAAGTAAAGCGAACTTGAAAGCTGTCCTATTTATAACTCCTCAAGTGGAATTCCTTTGGAAATAAATAAATGTTATTCTATTCTTTAAATAACTGATTTTTACGCATGGTAGTCACTGACACATTCTGATATCTATCTCACTCAATTCGAAACGCTTAATGGCTTCATTCAAAGACATAGCCCTCGTAGATCTTTAAGAGTTTGTATAACCACTCGACACGCGGCATGGCATAAAGTATCCAGTAACTAACGATTACTCAACCATGTCCTGAGACGATTAAAGGTGTTTTACCAAAAATTATTTAAAAAATGAACCAAAAATATTTTATGTATGAAGTTATTATTGTTAAGCACACTCAATTTTAGTTATTTCCAACCACATCGAATCACTTTTTTTCATGTGCTTTATTTCAGTTTTATAATAAATAGGTGGTTGGCGATAGCTTCCTAATGCTGATTGGTGCTCTCAGAGAAAGGACATCGAGAAGCCGATTTGTTGCAATGCCCACTCCCTGTCCTGTCTTTGATGTTGCCATTGATGTCAATGGTGGGTCCCTCAATCCATTTGTCTGGCACACTGTCCAATAGGTAAAGTACCCCTGATGGGTTAAAAACAATCAATAATAAACACTAAACAGTGTATTAAAAAAAATACTTTAAAAAAATACCTTTCAATTGTTTTTTTCTTCATTTATATTTATTTAACTTATTTACAAAAGCTATCTAACTGATTTTTTAAAACTATTCTATGCATAATTTTCAAGGTTTGTGAAACTGCAATGGAAATATACAGAACAAAATACAGAAGTCACCTCAACATTTTTTAGATAATTTTCTCACACACATATGCCAGCCGAAGAGTGGCATATCAGTAACACAATTGTACTGTTTTTGAGAGTTATGGATTGTGTTGTGTATATATATATATCACACTTTGCAAGTTAGTTGAACTCATTCTGGGGTAAAAAAGGGCATAAATTTTCCTCATGAAAAGACGTCATTCAACATAGCATACAGCTACTTCAGAATTCTTCAACTCAAGATACAAATTGACTGAATTGCAGAGCAATTTTAACGCCAATTTGCACATATCAAAGTAAATTTTTAACACTTCAGTTAATTTTTTAGATCATATTCACTTCAAAATCTGATAAAAACCAATCAAAGTTGGCGTGTGTATTATATATATTTCAAAAGCAAGTCACACTGGCACAGGGAAGTTGATCAATTAAAAACTGATAAATCATCATGTTCTACATGTACGTGTATTATAATATTTTTAGAAATGTAGAGAGAGAAAATTGTGCATGCCTCCATCGGGGATCGAACCTGGGACCTTATGCAACATGTGTACAAATGTATATATAGATGCTACCTAAATGTCTCTGTGCCAGTGCCTTATGCAGAGAAAGATTGACATTATCTTGGGTGAACTTTCGGGTGTCTCTGTCGATGGCCTCTGTAGCTCAGTCAGTAGAGTGTTGGTCCTGTAAATCTAAGGTGCCGCATTACATGTACCTACTACAAATTCAATTATCTAACCTCAACCTGCACCATGTTAGTCTCTTATATATTGTAAAGTTCATACATTAAAATAATGACTCACCCTTTGCAGATTATCTTTGCATTCTCTACACTGTCCGTCATCTTGAGACGCGTCATAAACATAGCACCCATCTATCGACATGGCGTCTTGCCACGTTAAGTTTTTTAGTGTTTTTGTGTCTTGCCAGGTACACACTTTCCATCCAAACCCACATAGTGAATTCCCCTGTTTGACATGGCCAAACCAATGACCTTCACATGCAGCAAGGTCACTCTTCTCAATCAACCCTTCCACTGTGCCGTCAAAACAACCTACATCTGAAATACAGGGGAAAAAATTACCATATTAGTAGCTAGGGTATTTAAATAAATGGCAAAATTATTCAAACCTATTAAATAATTAGCTTAGATACATTGACAAAATATTTATGAGGAATCAGATGAAGGAGGTAACAAAATCTTGGAAGAAAATGAGAGGAAACCTGAGAAAAACCATCCCTGCAATAGCCGAAACCTGTGCTATACAGGATGATCAGCAGCCGTGAGCTCCTATACAATATTGGAAGTAATGAAATAAAAGTTAATTGTCTAATAGAAGGGAGTTTTCTATAGCTCAGAATAACATTTTTGGCAAAATCCAAAAGATGACCATCTTATTTTTCTGTAAACTGATATCCTGCAAGAGGCAGTTTGCCCCACCTTGCCATAAAGTGACAGCATTATTTCATAAAAGGACATCATTCTGTTTTTGTAACTGCATAACTCTAAAGTCTTGTATTGTTAAGTATTTTAAGGCATTCATTACGTCACAGTTTACTGATACTAAAGCAAGTAAGTGTTGTCCCAAACCTCTGAGTCTGACCGAGTCACGCTTCAGATTACAGTTTCTCTCTGAGCTCCCACAAGATGTAGAGACTTGCAAAGAAATTACAAAATTCATTTTTTAATTACCTATTTCCACTTTAGATACCGTTTCTTAATGTGTCAAGCATATCTGTGCCAGTGACCAATTCAGCTTCTGGTCACTAATAAGGTACTGACCACAGTGTTACATTGGCACCATGGGAAAATGACTGATGGAATAGTTTCACACTTACAAATGAGTTACAGTTGGTGGTGTTCTGCCATGTGACTATAATCTTATCATTCAATTCAATTTGCCCAACATCCTATCTCTATGGATTTGACTGGTCTGTCCTTTGTGGCCACTTCACATTCTTGAGGTGCCTCAATTGAATTAGAGGGTTCCTATATCGTTATACTAGTTAAATTATCTGTCAACTAGCACTTTATAATTAAATAATCAACAGAGCATAAGGAAATTGTAATAATATTATAAGAAAGGTGTCTGCAAGGTGGCTTTATTTCACCATATGTCTCAAGCTTTTTATATGAGCAAGAATATATATCTCATTCCAATGAGACTTTTCTGAAAATTGGCACAAAGAAAAGAACATGTCTTTATTCCAAATTCACAAGCTAGGTGATATTTCCTATTATGCTATTGTATGAAAACAAGGAAATATTTTAGGGATATATAATATCTCATTCCAATGAGAATTTCATAAAAATGTGAAAAAAAATGAGAGCATGTCTAAAGAAATATTTCAGCCAAGACATTGGAGTCTTGCCTACATTAAAGGCATGCATGTTTTTCTTTCTGTACATTATTGAAAATGGCATTCAAAAGAAATTTGTCAAAGAAGTGCTGCAAAAGATGGATATGTAAACTTTAAACTGTATATAAATATTTTGTTTAATATTTTTTTATTTCTACTTTGTTTGGTGTCCAACACAGTTATTTCACCTTGACAGTACAACGTCTCCTTGTAAACTGATCCAACCAATGCCCCTGAGGTACATGTATACTGTCTCACTCAATATAGCCAATATTAAACTTATTTTAATATAAATGCATAATCCCGTATTCCTCTAAAATGTTAGCATATAACAAAGTACATCATACCTGATTGTGCATGGGAAAGTGTCACAATTGAGGTACAGAAGAGGTATAGTAAGGGGAGATAATCCGATTGATTCTCCTCACGTCTCCCCGCACCATGACACCACATGGCGGCTTCACCCAAACTGCATCACTGGTAAATAAAAATAAAACAAAAAACAATTATAACTGTGAAATGATTTAGTTGGCATTGATTTCCAACAGATAAAATCTATAAAGGGTTTGTTTAATTAGGGCTGTTATTTCGCTAATATATGATGGCATGTCAGCCAAACGGGTGAAGGAACCCACACTCAAGGTCACCGGTAACCAAACGAGGACATTACAGGATGCAAAACCAGATGCCACAACAAATCTCTCCAACCACCCATCTCTAAAAAGGTTAATCTGTTTTAAAGAAAACCATTTACATGTATATGGACAGCAATATAAACTAATTTTATATTATTCCCATCATTTTCTAATTTTCATTAACCATCAGTCACAGGTAACACTTTAGATATTGACCATCTTAACATAATGTCCAGCTAGAATGACCTAACCGACACTTCTTCCCATTTGTGGGAGCTTTACACACTTGCTGGACTCCTAAATAGGAATGTAATCTCTTTATCATTCTTAAACCTATTTGTTTGTGTTTTATGCCAACTTAAGGCTAAGAACTTTTTCATTTCTTTATAACAGGTTAACAGTGGTGTTAGAGTTTATGGCAAGTGATTGATTGATTAATGTTTTGCACCACACTATTAATCTTTTAAGAAACAGTATAAATAGAAACCACACTGATCTAGGAAGCAAGTCAACGGCAATATCCCGTAAATTAATGTTTTTGATTGATTGTTCAGGTGTTCAACAACATGCTTAGGGATATTTAAACATACATTTATATGACAAATGCCAGCAAATGGGTGGAGGAAACCACTCCTGGCATCACACCAAAGACAGTTCTGACAGGACAAGGACATGACACTGTAAAGAATTGGCTTCCCTAATCCCTATGCCCCTTAGCCAGATCATAAGGAAGCTCTCCCAACCACACACTCAATGAAGCTCTTGATTAAACAAACTACATAAGTAAGGGGAACATAAACAATAAAACTTGGAGTAACCACCATAAGTATAGTCAGTAGACAAGTTAGTATATCCTTAAAAGCTGATAAATTATAAAAATTGTAAATCAAATGACAACAATTTCAGAGAATTAAATAGCAGATTTTAATCTCAGACAAATCTGATAAATAACTGTAGAGAATGTTGATCAAAGCTAGGATAGAATTCCTAGTCTTTGCAATATCATAGGCAAAAACAAAGATTGAAAAACAGTATGGTAGTTGACTAAGTGGTCAAAGTGGCCGTGATATACTGCTAGCGATTGGGTGCCTGACTCTGAGGGGCATGTGTTCGATTCCTATATGTAGCTCAGCATTCAACATTTTTTTAACTAGAATCAGTTCTACATGTAACTAAGAAAGAGTTATCAATAAATACTGGGGAAAAAAAAAGCTGCCAAAAAAAAAAGCTAAGAAATGAAGTACAAATTAGATAACTATTGAGGAAAAAGTGTTTTGTCTAAAAATACCAGTTTATTTTCTTTCTGACACATATTAATTTTTAAATGTTTTGATAGTACTGGATTAATTATCCAAATCATTTTCTCTTTATATTAGAAAAGCGCTCTCAAACATGAAAGGCACCATTTTAAAAACCTCTTTGATAAAACCTCAACAAAATATATTGGATACATATATTTATATGACTGTTACTACTAAATATTTGTCTAATTTACCACTAGCCTTAGATTAGAAACATAATTTTTTTAAAGAAGTGCAGGCTTTCTTTACAAAGCACTTAGAAATCACAAGAAAAAAGCCGGCCATGTTTTTCCATTTTTTTATGCTGTCGCAGACTGAAGCAGTTAATGTGGAATTTTAGTAGGAAGATCTGATAAACATGTGTATACAAGAAGTTTGCAGCAATCTGGTTCTGATTTGGCTTTCGGATATTGTGTTTATTTTCAAGTAATGTATATTGTGGGTGGGAGTCAAGTGGGTGGGATGTACACATAGAACTGTAAGCTCTCTAAATATTTATAGGCAAAACTAGGCAAAATAAGGTGGCGTACTGGTCGCACAGCGATTGTGATGACGTGCTTGGATTTGCAGCTATAGGCCCAGGTCAAGTTTTTACCCTGTGGCAAACAGGGTCTAAAGCCGATAAGCGTTCTTGTTCTTCTTCTTGATCTTCTGGGCACTTAAAAATGCTATTTCTTGGTAGTCCCTGAAAGTGGAGGGGGAGGGGTGAGGTGTAAGCGAAGGAGACCGGTCGGGTTAGCCAAACACCCGTCCAATTGGACACCCTGTATTGAACAATTGTCTCATTTGGACACCCTGTTTTAAGAAATTTTAACATGCAGGAGATAGGGATATGTGAAAATTGGACACCCAGTTTCTTAAAAAGTGATGGAAAATGGCCATTTTGGACACCCTGCTTTTGATTTCTGGCTAAGGCCCGGAGACCGGATAGCAGGGGCCACAGGGTATGTCCTGACTTGTCCAACTTGTTTTTTTTTTACAGTTAACTAGATATATTTCAGACATCTGTGGCAATCATAATAATTAATAAACCTCTAGCTGTGACTTCCTTATTCATTTGACAGTGTTGCAGTGTTGGATTTTGTTTTCTTCAAAAGAAAACGTCAAGAAAACGTCATGTGATATGGGAAATCGTTTGATTGGTCAGTCCTTGCAATTTGACTGCAGAAAACAGAACAGATCCTAATCCACAGGATTGCTTGCAACCTGCTGCACCAGTTAAAGCTGTAATAACTTATTTCTTATCTGTTCACACTATACAACAAGTTGTATCATATGAACTGAGCCTAATCCAATACTTCACCTAGTCACAGCACATAGGCACAGCGCCAAACAGTTAATTGTTTCTTTCAATGTTTTATACTAGTCTGACAGCTGGTGATCTAAATTTAAAATCAAGGACCACAATTTAGAGAAGGATATTTAGGAAAATTAACACATTACAGTACTTATCGATCAGATGTTCTATTGGCCTTTATCTCATCCATATAAAAATAAACAAACATCTCAAGTACGTCTAATAATGCATTTTATCACACAATTAAAATAACAAGACTAGGCAGATTAAGAAATAATAATTATTAATTTAAGGAGCACATTTTAGTAAAGACTCCAGAACAGTTACCAAATCGTCATGCTAAAAACTCTTTATAGAAACACATTAATACAAAAAATGATTTAATAGACTGTATTGGAATTTAATGAGACGACAATAACAAACCACAAAGGTCTTCTTTTATATTAATTGAAATAAACAAAAAAAATTTAAAGTTTAATATTGCAAATACTTTGCAATCATGTATAATTGGCTTTTTATAATTTGGGAATATATAACAATGTCAAGTAAAAACACATTAAAAAAAACGCTATATATTTTTTGTTTGATTGCATGGTGTTTAATGTCATACTCAAGGTTATTTCACCTATATGATAACGGCATTGATTGTGCATTTAGTGGAAATCTCAATGAAACCTAGTAAATAAAAAAACACAGTGATCTCTGTATTCTATCAGAAAACTTCCCTTTTGATACACGTCTACATGCAAGCGACATCGAACCTGTGCGAACATTGTGATTCATTGACTGAGTGTTCAATAGTCCAATACACAACCATTTCTGATGTTGCTGGTGTCTTCAAGGGTGGTTTCCTCCAGCAGCAGGTCGTCATAAAGGTGTAGTGTGTTAAAGACAAAGCAATCAATCAATCAATCAATCAATCGATAGTGACCTGAATTTTCTCAACAAGTCATAATATATACACTCTAAAATAATTCTGTAAATGGAGACTACCATTTATTTTGTCTAGACACTGTCTGGAATTATTCTAAGATTGCCCTAATTTTGTCTGTGAGAGCCTTCGTTCTGTCTTTGATTTAGTCAATTCTGTTTCTGATTTTCTTTGCATTGTCTGTAATTAGCAGTGAATCTTGACTGAGACCTACTCCAGCAATCACTAACAAGGTATTGGAATCCTGACTAGAGCAGCCATGTCAGCAATCACTGTTAAAATCATTGAATCTGGACTATGAAAGACCTATAGTAATTACAAGACAACAATTTCAACTGTTATTGGAGGGAAATAAAAATTTACAAATTTGCAAGTGAGACTGAGTATACTGATATCTTTTTTTGCAATTATTTTGTTTAAGTGCTAGGACCTTAATATTGAAGACCATGCACTGTTGACAAACATTTTTTTTTGCATCAATGTAAAATTCTTCAACATAAAGATGGACAAATTTTTTTCTTCATATTAATTTTCTTTGCTGAATGGTGAATCTACACAAGGGTGAAGGTACATGTAACAAGTAGCTATGCTCTTAGACCATAGAATCTTCCTAAACCTATGATTTTAGCAAACAAAATTACTCTACGATGATTAATCTCCCAACAGATACAAATTGTATACCCTTACCTCTATTAAAACCATCTCGTATTTTCCTTGAAAACCTGTGGGTTGGTACAATTCAAGAGCCAAAATTATCAACAGTGTCTTGCTTTTTCACCATTTTGCGCCATTAGGATTGACCTTACATGTGCCTAATTCAATAGGTTTAGAATGGCCAAACATTGTACATGAAGCAGTTCAATGAGATGTATATTCACATCCTGGTAACAAGCTAAATCTAATCTAATCTGAGGTTTATTATCTCATTATTTTACGACAGGTTGTGGATATTTATAGGTATACTTTGAATCAGGAAAAAACCTCTAGCAGCAATTAATTAAACCATTCTATTATGTCACAAACCTAACACTCAGGGTGGTCTATCTAAATCATTGGATCAAAGTCATGAAATTTACAGAAATCTAGCTATTGTAGTTACTTGCAATTATATATACAACAATAAAATAACACTTCAATCATGGATGGGGGAAAAAAGGGAACATAGAAATGCCATTGCAGCTAAAATAAAAGTACCCCGGCCAAATCTTTTGGGAACATAAACTTGACCTATAACCCTTCCCTTTTATGATCTGTGTGCTACATGATTTTACTGATATCAAATATCATTTTACTTATTATACAATCAATAAATTATCCCAATATTTTTGCATTTTTTTTAAATCAAGTTTAAATCAAGTTTTAAACCTAGAAAAGGTTATTAATAAGGCACATCATTTCACTAGTCATATGTTTAATTCACTATATATCTGCGGTAGATCTGAAAGTTTAGAATATAGTTTAATATTACAAGCATCGTGTGAAGAGATAATGACAGCTCAGGTCAACAACCAAACAGTTGGTGAGACATTATCTAATATCAAAATAGACATGTTTACGTACCACACCTCAAAATGTCACATTGTCAAAATATATTATACACTACTCTATGCCACACACAGAAAATAAAAACTTCCTGTAGAGCGGGAGATAGTCCTTTTACAATCAAATAATTTTGCCTAAAAAATTATTTAACATATTCAAATAAACAGACAGATTCAGATCTGAAAGTAGCTAAAAAATGGGGATTAAAAATTGTATTCAACTCTTACAAGAACTGTCAATTCAGTATAAAATTTCACCAGAAGTTTATAGCTAATATCTCTGTTTGTACATCATTTTAAATATAAAGTAATAGATTTCATTTTCACCTTTCTTCAACAAGTGCCAGTCAAATGGGTAGAGGAAACCACCCTTGACATCACTGTCAACATCAAAGACAGGACAGAGCAATGACGAGACAAAGGCAGGACTTCACAACCAATCAGATTTATGATGCACCTTAGCTCTGCGAGTACTATGGCATCAA
>JAVFBY010035685.1:0-13136 GCA_034781015.1 Tonicella lineata
AATCGCCCATCGGCCGGAAAACCACGTCAGAAAAGGGCTTGCGCGCGTTGATCATTCAAACGACCGGACAGTAGTGACATCACATCAGAAAGTTGAAACGCCCTTCGATAAGCCCAGGGATCACTCGCGTTGAATAGGCGCCGGCTTGTGCAGGAAAAAATCCCTTGATGAACAAGATATTATTCGGATAGACTTATCCACGAACAGCTTCTGGAGTCGGCTGAATGTCGGCGGAGTCGTTGCCAGGCTTGCCGCCGCCTAGTTTCAGGGGTTCTATGTCACTTTACGATTTTTATTGCAGCATTTGCGACAAGATAGCTAAATTGTTGACAAAGACATCCGCTACTCCAGTATGCCCGGAGTACGGGGCTGGCTTGGCAGCAAGTACCGGACAAATGACCGACATCAACGGCAAACATCTCGAACGACTACGAAATAAAAATATCTCATGCTGATTTCCCGTACCGGCCAGTATGCAATCCAGGCGCTTGTATTCATAGGACTTCACGATCCGGAGTCATTCATCAACGTTCAAGACCTGGCCAGCAATATCGGTGTTCCATCCGCCTATCTGGCCAAGGTCATGCAGACGCTCGCGCATCACGGGCTGGTCAAATCCAATCGCGGGCGAACCGGCGGCTTCGCGCTCAAAGTCGCACCGGAAAGCATCAACCTGATGCAATTGCTTTTGCTCATCGAGGGTGAAAACTTCCACACCGAATGCCTGCTGGGGCTGAAAAAATGCAGCGACGAAACCGCCTGCCCCATGCATGCCAAGTGGATGCCGATCAAGACGGCAATTATTGAAACCCTGGAATCGCAAACCATTGCTTACCTTGCCGATGCCGTACGAGAAGGAAAATACCGGCTATCGGATATTCCTGTCACACCACCCGACCTCTGATTCGCCTGATTTCGACCCGCACTTTTGGTTCCAGCCCTCGCCCGCCCGGTGCCATGCCGGCATTGCGTGCCGATGGGCTTGCTGTGGGCTCGGTATCGGGAGGATGCATCGAAGACGATCTTGTGTTGCGCGCTCAGGGTTGGCAGCTACCGACAGACCGCGCCAACATGTTGCCAGAGCGGTTCACGGCAACCGGCATGGCCACCCGGCAGGATTTTCCGCGCCATATCGCGACGAACTACTTGCCCTGAAAGGCGACGCAGACGCGCGCAACCTGCCGCAACACGATGACGCCCTGCTGGTGTACGCGTGGAAATTGCACACGACGGTATTTTTACCGATATCGATACAGCAAGCGGCCTGCAACCCATCTGCAACGATTCCAGCAGCAGACGCTGAATTTCTGCCGGGGATCAGCGCCGATGCGGCAGCATGCGGATCAAGGTGTTGTCTCGCTGGAAATGGTGGTGAACCACAGCAGCCAATGCATGCAAGCCGATCAGGTAATAACCGGCTTCGCCGATGAACTTGTGAACCTCCTTGATCTGTTTCGCCAGATCCTTGTTTTCGCCGATGAGCGGTGGTAACTCCAGCCCAAAAAACGGAACGGGCTTGCCTGCGGCGCTCAACATGATCCATCCGGCCAGCGGCAAACCGATCATCATCAGATAAAGCACGCCATGTACCGCATGGGCAGCCGCATTCTGCCAAGCCATCGGAACAGGCCTGATAGCCGGTGCCGGTCCGCTGATAACACGGGCGGCAATCCGTAGCCACACCAGCGCAAACACGGTCATCCCCAGCATGAAATGCCATGTTTTCAGTGCTTCGCGTGGGTCGCTCCCCTTGGGATACAACTCGCGCAGCTCGATGCAGGCATAAGTGGCAACCATCAGTGCCAGCATCAGCCAATGCAGAGCAATCGACATTGTGCTGTAGCGGTCCTGAGTGTTTTTCCAGATCACGGCGTTCTCCTTGCTTTTCGAATGATCTTTATATTCTACTGCACCGAAATTCTCAGCACATCGCCTTTTTGTTCCAGATGAAAATAGGACAACACGTTCATGCCCAGCAACGGCGTCATCATGCCGGGCCCCGTGCTGACCTCGACGTTATTCAAGCGAAACTTGCCGAATGTCACCGTTTGGGCGTAGCCGATACAACCTCTTGCCACCCCGTTGGCAGTGTTGAAGGTGGCGGCCCGGCAGTTTTCCAGTTTTGCGATATCGGCAACAGCCTGGGAAATCGCGGTCACCGTGGCGCCGGTATCCACCATAAAAGTCACTTTCTGGCCGTTGATGCTGCCGCCGACATAATAGTGGCCGTTCTGCCGCACCAGTTCCATGGTGCCTTTCTTTGTCAGGCGAGAATCGCTGCCAGGTGGTTCGGCATCGGCATACTCGTTCTGTCCATGCGAAATCATGACATCCTGCGCACCGCTTCCCATCGCCAGTAGGCTCAACCGTGCAGAGGTGCCGGGCGAGACGGATGCCTCTCCGGCATGGTCCAGCCAGACACCGTCGTCAAATCCGCGATCGAAATTGCACCATTCATGCCCGACCTGTACATCGACCAGGTATCGCCCTACAGGGATCTCGATACTGGCACGTCCATCCGGCTCAAGAAAGACCGAACGCACGCGGGCAGCACCATCGGCAGCATTGAGAATCACCATTGCCGGAAATGCGTGGCGGTTTTCGATCAGCATGGGCGAGTGCATGGCGTTGCGTGACACGAACCGGTAATCATGCGAGGCGCCGCTGGCGGGAACCTCCCTGTCGCACTCTGCCAACGGTTGCACCGTCTGTTGCGCCTGCGCCTGTTCCTGCATGCGCTGAGATTTTCTGTCGATGAAATCCAGCCCGACTTTCGCACACAAGGCCAGCACCATCAGGCATAGCACGGCAACGACAGCACTCAATCGTGACGATGGTTTGTGCTGCGGCATCAGGTTACTTCACGGAATCTGCAGTGCGGCAACGGCGTCGGCTATTACCCGAGCACAACTCAAACAGCACCGCCTCGCCGCTTTCGATGTAGTAGGCATCGGTCTTGAGCATCACATAGCGGTCGGCGTGGACAACGGATGTGCTGACCAGCAGTTCAACTCCCGTTTCGCCCGGGTTGATGGCCTGATAGGCGTCATACGCGCCAGCGGCAGCAACACTGGCGATCCCGGCGCTACGGGTCGACCACTTGCTGATGGCATTACGCAGCACCCAGAAGCCGGAAACACCGACCGTCGCCATGCCGGGCTGGTAGCCCAGCGCCTCGGGATTCTGCGCATTGGCATGCCGGATAACCTGGGTTTCGTAACTCACCTCGATGGCACCTTCCTTTTTTGTCGAAACCGGCATACCGGCGTCGATAAATCCGGAAATCATGTATTTGCGAAAAGCCCGGTCAAAATCGGCCTTGCCATTTTCTGTAACATATACCGGCTTGTTGCCGTCAAACCGGGGCGATTGCAATGCAAGCCGCGTCTGTTCGACAGCATCGGCAGCAATCATCTCCCAATGCTTGGCCGCCATGACTTTTTTCTGCTCGGAAGGCGCAAAATTGCGGGCCTGGGGAATGGCAGTGGCGCAGCCGGACAACAGTAATGGCATCACGATCATCGCTTGCCATGTCAACCTCATTCCATTCCACTTCGATAGCATTTTCAATTTAATCCGCCTCCGCTTGTCATATCCTGCACGGAAAGCGGCTCGACGGCGTCCATCGATACGTTTTCCGATTCGCCGGGTGTCGTAATAATGTGTGGGGTTATCAGCAATATCAGCTCACTTTTCGATGTCGAATCATCCTTGCCATTGAACAGTTCGCCGACTAGCGGCAAATCGGCAAAGAAAGGAATTTTTCTCCTGCTTTTGGTGGCCGTTGTGCTAATCAGACCGCCAATCGCTACCGTCAAACCATCCTTGGCGGTGACGATGCCTTCGATATTGGAAGTCTTGACCGAGTCGATATTGAAAGTCTGGGTAGAACTCCCCACGGTAATCGGCGGTAGCGCCACCGCGCCTTCCAGCACAGTCGAGGTATCCTGCTGGATAGAAAGTGTGACGGTGCGATCCGCATTGATCTTGGGAAGAATAACCAGCGTGTTACCGATGTTGCGAGTCTCGGTCTCATAGGTAATCTTGGCCGGTGTCACCACGCCACCCGACGCATTCAGCACCGGATCGGTGGCCGTAATACCGGTCACCAGTACCCGCTCCTCGCCGACAAACACCTTGGCGGCGCGATTATTGGAAGCCAGCAGGATAGGCGAGCTCAATGTGTTGGTCTTGTTTTGCTTTTCCAACAGCTCCAGTTGTGCGCCAATCACACTATTGATATAGGTATAAATCATCGAGCCGCTATTCTGCACAGTCTCGCCCAGCGACAGGGCATGCTTGCCGTCACCGGACGTGAACCCCAGCGACAACAATTGGGTGAAACTGGTGCCAGCCGTCAACTCCAGCACTTTCATTTCAAGCAACACTTGCGGTGTCGGGCGATCCATTTCCTTGATGAGGTGTTCGATTTCCTTGATAGCTGCGTTGTCACTGGTGCGCACAATGATCAAGTTGTGCTCGCGATTCAATGTCAGATAGATCGGCTGCTCGCTTCCGCTAATCTTGCTTAATTCATCAGAAGAAACCGTTCCACCCTGGGCAGCGGCTTCCAGTTTTGCCAGTTGATCGGCAGTCAACTGTTCGCTCACCAGTTTCTCGGATGCCTGGCCGCTATTTTGCTGCCTTCCGGCAGTTCCGGTCCCGCCGGAACGGGTATTGGTAAACCGTCGCGCACCGTTTTGCGTATTGGTTGCACCGGCAATACCGGTATTGCCGGTGTTGCCGCTCCCTGTTGTCCCGGCAGCGCCCCCCCCTGAAGTCCCGGCGCTGACACCACTCAGGCCGAAAGTGTCTTCAACGCCCAGAGACAGAATCACCCGGTTACCGAAAATATCCCGTATCGCCGTCGCCACGATAATGGGATTGGGGTGTAGCAGATTAAAGATGCGAGTCGCCTCCTCGCGGTATACCACCATGTCGCGCTGGTATTCCTCAGTCGTCATGATGCGGAAAGTCTTGCCGCTTTTTTCCTGCCGGTACCACAGGCCGCTGTTCTTGCTGATAGTATCCAGCGCTTCTTTCATCGTAATGTTCTGCAAAAACACCGTGACTTTTTTCTTGGCGGCTTCTTCGGTCGCCACGATATTCAGCCCCGACATATCGGCCAGTGCGCGGATCACGTCGATCATCGCGGCATCCTTGAACTCCAGCTTGCCGATCACCTCGTCGCCCGGGCCTTTCTCGGCGGCCTCGACTGCGCGTGCAACGCGGCTGGATGCGCCCCCCAGCGGCTCGTTTGCGGCCGATGCAAACTGCGCGTTCAGCGCCAGGCATACCGCCAGAAAAATATTCAATCTGTAGTATCGATTCATTCGCCAGTCTTTCATCGCACGACCAGTTCCTGATTGATGGTGCCGGTCTTGACGCGCACGCTCAAGCCGTCCACATCGACGATCTTGATCACGCTGTTAAAGCCATAGATACGCAGATCGATCTCGTCGCCCTTGCGTACCGGATAGGTACCGACGCCAACGATTTCGAGCACCGCCAGCGCCTGCTTGTTATTAATAAAGCCCTTGAGCTTCATTTTCGGAGTTTGGCCGATACCGGGGCTGGCAATAAAGCCGCGGCCGGAGGCGCTGCCATCCGACAATCGCCCGACTTCGGCCTGCATGAGTTCGCTGGTGGTAAACGGATCGCGCCTGGGGGTATCCGGTTCGGCTGCCTTGCCTGCGGCCAGCGCACTGCCGTCGCACAGCAGCCCTAACGCAAGCACTGCCACTGCCATATTTGGTTTAAAAATCCATTGATGCATTGTTATCGCCCTGCCAGCTTGAACATCGCTTGAAAAAATGAGTAGTAAACAAACCCGACCATACCGCCAATCACAAGAATCATCGCCGGTTCGACCATGGCAGAAAGACGCTTGATGCCGTTTTGCATCGCGGCCTCGTAAAACCCACCCAACTCCTGCAGCACGTGGTCCAGCGTGCCGGTGCGCTCGCCCACGGCTATCATCTGCACCACCAGATCGGGGACTGCCGGATGCCGCACGCTGCCTGACAGGTCGCGCCCCGAGAGAATAAGATCAGCTGCCGATTTCAGTTTTTCCGACACCACCAGATTGCTCACCACGCCAGAAGTAATTACCAGCCCGTCGCGCACCGTCAGCCCGCTGCGCAGCATGGTGGCAAGCGACCAGTTAAGTTGCGCCATGGCACCGTTGGTCAGCAGCTTGCCCAGCACCGGCAGCTTGAGCAACAGCGCATCCAGCTTGAGCCGCCCTTCGTGCGTCTTGTAGGTGACGATGATGCCGACGACCACTGCCACTAAAACCGCAACAATCATCAAGCCGTTATCGCGCAAAAAATGCGAGCTATCCAGCAGCATCTGCGTCGATGGCGGCAGCGCCTTGCCGCGCCCGACAATAAATTTCTCGAACTGCGGGATGATCTTCCACACCAGAAAAACAGCCACGCCAACGGCCACCATCAGCACCACGGCCGGGTAGATCATGGCATTGATAATCATGGACTTGAGCGCCAGCCCTTTTTCCACATGGCCCGCAATGCGCTCCATGATGGCATCCAGGTCGCCGGTACTCTCGCCCGCTGAAACCAGATTGACCATCAGCGAAGTAAATTCCTGCGGGTGTTTTTTCATGGCTTGCGACAACGGCGCCCCGGCTTCGATGTCTGCCAGCATTTTGCCGATCACCAGTTTGAGCCGCCCGCTGGAAACCTGCGTACGCGACAACTGCAGCGCCTGCATCACGGGCAGCCCGGCCCGCAACATGAACGAAAGCTGGCGAAAGAAAAACACGATATCCTGCCCGCTGACCGACCGGTATTCGGACAAATCGAATGCCTTGCCGGCAACCGCCCCACTTTCTCCATCCGCGCCGGAGGTGGCCACCTCGCGTATCTCGGTCACAAACAACTGCTGCGCACGCAACTCTGCGGTTGCCGCGCGCGGGCTGTCCGCCACGATATTGCCACGCCGCTCGGCGCCGGAAGCATTGACCGCGATGTAACTGAAGTTCGGCATTGGTTAACCCAGCTTCACGGTTTCGTTTCGCCAGGCCGCTGTCGCCTGCAGTGTCTGCGGCGATTGACCGAACACCGGGGCATTGATGACGCTCTGCGCGGCATTCAGGCCGACGCCCGCCAGCGACCCTGCCTTGCCGTACTGATAAGCCAGATCGCCGCCGACGGCATCCGCATCGCTGCCTGACAGGTGGAAGTCCAGCAAGGCATCGGTCAGCGTCCAACTGGTGAGCGTACCGTCCGCCGCCAGCGCCTGGTCAAACCGATCAGCCAAACCGGCAAAGTTAAAGGTTTCGACCTTATTGTCCTTTAGCGGGTCGCTGCCTGCTACATCGAAATCAGCCATGGCCTCGGCGATGACTTGCAGGTTGAGCACGCTGCGGTTGGAGGTGGAGGCGTACCAGTCCTTGAGCGTGATCTGGTCGGTGCCGCCGGTTTTGAGGATAAGGTCGTTGCCGGTCTTGCTCATGGCCATGTCGGCGTACCTGATGCCGCCACCCAGACTCAGGATATTGTCGGTGCCAGTCGAGGCACTCACCACATCCTGGCCATCCCCGGCGTTGAACGCAATCACGTCATACCCGGCACCAGTCGTGATGGTGTCGTTACCCAGACCGCCGACCAGCAGGTCGTTTCCTGCGCCAGCCGTCAGCGTGTCGTTATCGGCACCGCCGTCGAGCAGGTTGTTGCCAACGGTGTCGGTCAGGCTGTCGGCCCCGGCCAGTCCTTGCAGGACATGATTGCCTGTCGCCGCCGTCAGCGTGTCGTTGTCGACACCTCCGGCTTGCATGACAACGCGTGCATTGACGGCTGCCGTGTCCCACACCGTGCCGTCAGCGAACTGCACTTGTTCAATGCGGTAGCGGCTGTCAGCCCAATTCTCGATGGTGACGCTGTCGCTCGCATCCGGGTTGGCCGGATCAGCAATCCCCAGCACCAGATGGTTGCCGACACGGCTCACGCTGACGTCACTCGCCGCGATGCCTTCGCCGAATACAAGTTTGTCGGTCTTGCCAGCGCTGTAGTAACGGGTACCTTTTTTCGATGAATAGGTGGAATACTGGTCGAGGTCATTGATGACATCCTGACCATCGCCGCGATTGAACAAATAGGTATCCGCGCCCGCATCGCTCTGCAAGCGGTCGTTGCCGACACCGCCATGCAGGATGTTGCTGCGCAGAGTGGCGTCACTGCTGTTGGCGATGGTGCTGATGCGGATGACATCGTTTCCGTCGCCGCCTTCCACGGTGTTGTTGGAGTAATAGCTGAAATGGATGGTGTCGTCACCAGCACCACCTTCCAGGACATTAGTACCGGCACCCTGGTCGATAATGAAGTCATCGCCATCGCCGCCTTCGATCATGTCGCTGCCGCTGGCATCGGTAATCTTGTCATTTCCCGCGCCGCCATACAGCGTATCGTTGCCCCCGGCGTCGGTAATGGTGTCGTTACCATCACCACCATCCACCCAGTCGTCCGCCGTACCCGATGAGATGCCGTCGTTGCCGCCCAGGCCAAAGTAGCGCAAGGGATCGTTGCCGGTCATCAGGTCGTCGGCATCGCTGCCCAGATAAGGGATCAGCTTGGTCAGCGCGCTGCCGCTCAACGTCGTGCCGTCGGCAAATACAAATTGCTCGATGCGGTAGTTGCCGGCCTTGTACCAGTTCTCGATGGTAATCCGGTCCATGGCATCCGGGTTGGCGGGGTCGCGGACATTCAGCACCAGATGGTCGCCACCACGGCTTGCCGCGATGTCTTCCAGCGCGATGCCTTCGCCGAACACCACGCGGTCGGTCTTGCCGGCACTATAGTACCGAGTGCCTTTTTTCGACGAATAGGTGGAGTATTGGTCCAAGTCGCTGATGACATCCTGCCCGTCGCCGCGATTGAACAGGTAGGTATCTGCACCCACGCCGCTTTCGATGCGGTCGTTGCCGCTGCCACCGTGCAGGGTGTTGGTTCGGCTCGCCGCATCCTGGGTATTGTTCGCCAGGCGGATAAAGTCGTCCCCGGCACCGCCTTGTACCGTGTTGTTGGCCAGTTGGCTGAAAGCGATGCGGTCATTACCGTTGCCGCCCAGCAGCAGGTTGCTGCCGCTGCCCTGGTCGATAAGAACATCGTCGCCATCGCCGCCGTCGAGCGTGTCGCTGCCG
This sequence comes from Tonicella lineata, assembly GCA_034781015.1. NCBI lineage: Eukaryota > Metazoa > Mollusca > Polyplacophora > Chitonida > Mopaliidae > Tonicella > Tonicella lineata. Next base: position 9,161 of record JAVFBY010035685.1, read on the forward strand.
TCCCAGTCGGTCAGGATGTCGTTGCCCGCGCCGCCGTAAAGCGTGTCATTACCGGCGTTGTCGGCGATGTCGTCGTTACCGTCTTCGCCATGCAGGGTATCGTTACCGCCTGCGGCATCCTGGATACGGTCATTGCCTGCACCGCCATTGATGATATCGGTACCATCCCATCCCGAGAGAGTGTCGTCCCCTTCGCCGCCGGTTTGCAGAATGGCGCGCTGCCTGATGGCGGCGCTCGTCCACAGGCCACCATCGGCGAATTCGATGCGCTCGATCTGGTAAATGCCGGAACTGAACCAGTTCTCGATGGTGATACGGTCGTCGGTATCCGGATTAGCCGGATCGGTGATCTTCAGCATCAGATGGCTGCCCACGCGGGTGATGGCGACATCGCTTTCCGCAATGCCGGTGCCCAGCGCCAGCCGGTCGATGCGCCCATAGCTTGTGGAGCGCACCTTGCCGCGGCTGTTGTAATAGACGGCGGAATCCACATCGCTGATCACATCCTGGCCGTCGCCGCGTTCGAATAGATACACGTCCGTCCCCACGCCGCTGCGCAGCACGTCGTTACCCTCGCTGCCTTGCAAGACGTTCTGGCTGGCTGCGCCGTCAGTCTGGTTGCTGTCGATCTGGATGATGTCGTTGCCGGTGCCGCCATCCACGGTGTTGTCCGCCAAGCGGCTGAAGGTGATGATGTCGTTGCCCGCACCGCCGAAGATAAAGTTCACGCCATCGCCCAGATCGGTGATCGTGTCGTTGCCGTTTCCGCCATCAATGATGTCGCTGCCGTTGCGGTCGATCAGGGTATCGTTGCCGTCGCCCCCGTCCAGCTCGTCGTTGCCGAACATGTCCTCGATATAGTCGTCGCCGTCCGCACCGAAAATCAGGTCATCGCCCGCGTAATCGGTAATGCGGTCATTGCCTGTGCCGCCATCCAGCACGTCGTTACCGGCGCGGTCGACAATGGTGTCGTTTCCGGCATCGCCGTAAATGGTGTCGTTACCCGCAAAGTCCTCGATCACATCATTACCGTTGCCGCCGGAAATCGTGTCATTGCCTGCATAGTCAATGATGCGGTCGTTGCCGTCGCCCCCCAGAATGACATCGTTACCGGCATAGTCGGTAATCGTGTCGTTACCATCACCGCCATCCAGCACATCGTTGCCGCTGCTGTCGGAGATTACGTCGTTACCGGCGCCGCCATCCACCGCGTCGTTGCCCGCACCGCTGTTGATGGTGTCGTTGCCGCCCATGCCGTCGATCACGTCATTGCCACCGGTACCGTTCAACACATCGTTGCCATTGGTGGCGAAGGTCAGGTCCCAGCCGGTTTTGATAATCCCGGCAAGTTCCAGCCCCAGCGGTTCCAGCGCGCGGTAGAACGCTTCGGAGTCCATAGCCGGCACCAATCCCATGCTGCGGGAGACACGTACAAATTCGCTCAATAAATCCCCGCCGGCCACCGGGTCGGCAGTGATGGCCTCGGCAAACTTGTTTGCCGTGCCGGTGAGATCAATACGCAGACTCTGCGATGCTTCGTCCCAGCGATAGGCGGCCCCGGCAAAAAAGGGTTGCAGAGCGGTTTGCGCGGTGAGCTGGCTGTAGAAATACTCTTTCATGTCCGCATAGGCCGAACGTACAAAGCTGGCACCCCGGCTACCGGGGTTCAGGCCGAGCCCTTCGCCCATGAAAGCTTCCAATGCGGCGAGTTGGCGGGCATCGACACGGCTGCCCCGGCTGCCGGAGGCAACGTTGTTGGCTCCCGCCCAGGTGACGAGGATGCTGTCCATCAGCCCCATGCGCGCGGATGGACTTGCCGCATTGGCAAACTGCTGCACCAGCGCCTTGAGCGTGCCGCTGCCATCGCGCACCATGGCCTGCTGCAGGCTGTGTACGGTTCCGAACCCTCGCAGGTCGGGAAGTCCGGCGATGTCCCCCGGCACCTCCAGCCAATCTTCGGCGATGGTGTTCATGCTGTCATCCTGAAACCAGACATCCGTGGCGGATGCGGTGGCGGTCGTGCCATCGGCTTTGGTATAGCTGCCGACCTGTTGGTGGGCGTTGCCGTTGGCATCCACTTGAGTCGAGGTGGTGTAGGAAACATTGATGCTTTGCACCCCGGCTTCTTCCAGCGAGATGACTTCGCCCGCGCTGTGGTAGCCGTCGCCGTCGGCGTCTTTCCACACCTTGAGGCTGGCCCAGGCGGTGTCACTGGCATCCAGCTTGCCGTCGGCGTTGCCGCCGTTGGCTACACTGTCCAGGTCCCTGAGCGCTTCGAAGCCGTTGGCGGCCATCTGCCCATTGGCGAGCCGGGTGTGGTTGCCGAAGAGTTCGGCACCGGTGTCGATCCAGCCGCTGCCGTCCACGTCGCGTACCAGCAGGCCGTCGTCCGCACCCACCCAGCCGGTGGACTCGGCAAAGCCGTTGCCGTCGTGGTCGAAGTACGTGCCGGTGTTAACGGCGGTGGTCTCCACGCCGTCGCCGTCGAGGTCGAGAATGAGCGGGTCTACCCGTCTTACGCGGGGCGGCGCATCCGGCGGGGCGGAGCGGGCATCGCCGAATTTGCCGCGGGCGGATTCGAGGATGTCGGGGATGCCGTTTCCGTTGGCGTCGCCAGGGACGGGAGTGCCGCCGGAAGGGTTATTTTTTATGCTGTCACTTATACCATCGAGCAATTTATTTAGACTGTCATCCTTTACTTTGTCTAAATTTTCACCATTTTCTCCGGTACGCTCCCACCAACTCCCATCATCGTGTCTTGTATACGGGCCAATATTGTTGGGATCGTTCCCTCTTTCTCCAGGCGCAACCTTCCTCATTGTTAATGGATTAAATACACTGCCCAGCACTCTCATAATCAAGACCATACACACCTCATGAAATTTATAACAAGTTGATTAAATTCAATAATATTATTAGAACAATGATGAATGACAGATAAACCCGAATGTATTTCCTGATCCTTAAAAGCGTCCTGTTGGCGCTATCTAATATCAGAATCTCAACAAGTCCCAAAACACCAAACAGAACATAAGCCAAACCTCCAAAATCAAAGTTCACAACTATCCTTTCTTAACTTAGGGCGAACCGCCGGGGACCCCCATTAGCCGCCCCTAGCCAAGTCTTGCACCATCACATTTACCCGAGTCCTTCACGCCGCCGCCCTCCATTCCCTGCCATTCGCTGCTTTCCTGCCGGGATCTTTGCCGCTGCCGTCGCGCACCATGGCTTGCTGCAAGCTATGCACATTGCCGAAACCGCGAATGTCTGGCATGGCGGCGATGTCGTCCGGTACTTCCAGCCAGTCGTCGGCAAGGGTGTTCATTTTGTCGGTCTGGAACCAGACATCGGTGGCGGTAGCGGTGGAGCCGTCGGCTTTGGTGTAGCTGCCGATCTGGCTGTGGGCGTTGCCGTGGGTATCGGTGGCGGTCGAGGTGGTGTAGCCGACGTTGATGCTGTGCACCCCGGCCTCATCCAGCGAGATCACTTCGCCCGCGCTGTGGTAGCCGTCGCCGTCGGCATCCTCCCACACCTTGAGACTGGCGAAGGCAGCATCACTGGCATCCAGTTTGCCGTCGGCGTTGCCGCCGTTGGCGATGCTGTCGAGATCCCTGAGGGCTTCGAAGCCGTTGGCGGCCATCTGCCCATTGGCGAGCCGGGTGTGGTTGCCGAAGAGTTCCGCACCGGTGTCGATCCAGCCGCTGCCGTCCACGTCGCGGACCAGCAGGCCGTCGTCCGCACCCACCCAGCCGGTGGATTCTGCGAGGCCGTTGCCGTCGTGGTCGAAGTACGTGCCGGTATTGACCTTGGTGGTCTCCACACCATCGCCGTCGAGGTCGAGGATGATGGGGGAGGCTTGGCGCTTGCCGGCACCGAATTTGTCGCGGGCGGATTCGAGGATGTCGGGGATGCCGTTGGTATCTGGTTTGGTTCGAATCATTTCATCTAACCATTTGGAGAATTCCAATAACCCTTT
>JAVFBY010035796.1:0-13129 GCA_034781015.1 Tonicella lineata
TCCAGACTATATTGTACAACAGCGCATTTTTGAATAGCTTACGGAATATTTACGAATAGCTGTCTGATCTATAAGTCACTAAATAAACAGTGTAGTGATCTGAAACTTAGGTAAAAGATAGGAGTTGACAAGATCTACAAGACGACGTAAAACGTTCCACTCTGCATTGTACAGAAATGTATTTTTCGAATAGCTAACCGAATATTTTCGAATAGCTGCCTGGTCTATAAGTCACTAAATATACAGCGTATTGGCCTGAAACTTAGGCTATAGATAGAAGTTGACAAGGTCTACAAGATAACATCAAAAGTGCCGGCTTATATTGTACGGAAAGGCATTTTCGAATAGCTAACGGAAATCATTTCGAATAACTGTTTGGTCTTTAAGTCACTAAATATACAGTGTAGTGATCTGAAACTTAGGTTATAGATAGGAGTTGACAAAATCATTTCGAATAGCTATCTGGTCTATAAGTCACTAAATATACAGCGTAGTGACATGAAATTTGGTCAATAAATAGAGGTCGACAAGGTCTAAAACATGTTATAAAAAGTTCTAGTCTATATTGTATAGAAATGCATTTTCGAATAGCTAACGGAAATCATTTCGAATAGCTGTCTGGTGTATAAGTCACTAAATATACAGTGTAGTGATCTAAAACTTAGGTTATAGATAAGGGTTGACAAGATCTACAAGATGACGTTAAAAGTTCCAGTCTACATTGCACAGAAATGCATTTTCGAATAGCTAACAGAAATCATTTCGAATAGCTATCTGGTCTATAAGTCACTAAATGTACAGCGTAGTGACCTGAAACTTAGGCTATTAATAGAGGTCGACAGTTTCTACACGATGACATAAAAAGTTCCAGTCTATATTGTTACAGAAAGGCACTTTCGAATAGCTGACGGAATTGGCGCCCTAATAATACCAGAAAATTTTGAAGGAGGAATGCTTGCAGTTGGTGCATTTTCAGCAACATTTTATGGATATTTTAGAACACTGTTAAGGTTAGGCTTATTTATACCATATATCAGTGGCGGTGACATTATGATGAGAAAACAACCCAGGTAGTTACTTTCCACCATCTGGGAGGGCCTTGTGGTTTGGTGAATTGGTGTGTTTTTTTTATTACATGTACTTATTGCATGTCACAGGAAGATTTTTCCACAGGGCCATTATGACACTCTATAATAACCTATGCTGGAGGTGTGGCTGTCAATGTGTCATTTTTGCACTTTGACAGATCTGCAACTCGCGTTCACAATTGGTTAGTTGGTTACCACCCTCTACTTTAACTGTGATAACTTAAAATAACGTGTGCTTTCCCAAATTTGATTATTAATCGTATCCAATGGGCAGACTCCATTTCATGTAAAACTGCGTTTACATGATGCGATTAGTCAATATGCCTTGTCGCTTTTGAAAGAAATAGGGCGTGTCGTATTTGATTGTTTGATTGGTGTTTAACGTCGTACTCAGGGGTATTTTACCTATATGACGATGTGTCGTATTTGATATGAATCACATAATTATTCACAAGTTGCATTTCAATCAAATTTGACTAATCGCACTGTGTGAATGGGCCTTTAATAACACATTCCTGAAAGAAACATTGGTGTGAGAGTAATACACCAATTACATGTACCACTGTGGCCTGGCTGTTACAGCAAACTTACGGTTGTTTCACTCATTATATAAAATATGACTGCGGAGCCGCCTTTTTATTTTTAAATGTTTGGAGGAAATCGTTGCACCAGTGGCATTATTCCAGTTGGACTTGTCTACTTTAGCATGCATGGGCACCCACGTAGACAAGCACAACGGTCTATCAAATCAACTGTAGTAAACTCGCACATTCGGAGGCGCTAATCTTACACCATCGCTATAATTTGTTTGATGGCTTCATTCACTTCCTTGGAAACTATAAACCACAAACCCGACAAGTTTACGGGTTCAAATCCATTACCAATTTTTTAAAAATGGTTTGTATTCCCAGGCGGCTTGTTGAATTTGTCCTCATTCAGCAAGGCGCCTGGGAATATAAGTTGTTTTAAAAAATCGGTTATGGATTTGAACCCGTAAACTAGTCGGGTTTATGGTTTATAGCTTCCAAGAAAGTGAATGAAGCCATCAAAAAAAATCTAGTGATGGCGTAACATTAGTGCCTCAACACGGCATCTGTGAATATGTCGTTTTAAAAAATCGGTTATTGATTTGGACTTGTAAACTAGCCTGGTTTGAGGATAATTATAGTTTCCAAGGATTGATTGATTGTTGTTTTACGCCACATTCAGCGGTATTTCAGCTACGCTGTGGCGCCTAGTTTCCAAGGAAGTGAATGAAGCCATCAAAAAAATTATACCCTGTAGCAATGGCGTAAGATAAGCGCCTCTGAATGTGCGAGTTTACTACAGTTGATTTATTAGACCGTTGTGCTTGTCTAGGCAGCTGCCCATACATGTTATAAGTAGACAAGTTTAATTGTCTGTAGGCCCTATTCCAGTATGGTTTTGGAGATACGTGTATATATAGGTCTACATGTAGCTTCTTTAAGGGCTATAGGCCTATTGGGGAAAGTGTAGGACGAGGTAAGCCTATTTCATACAAGCCAACAAGACCAGACGATGAAAATCAGAAATTTACAAATTAATTTATTGAGGCCTTTATCGTGATGGTGACAAGCTGAAGATGATTTCGGCACTACCGGTAGGGTAGGCCTAAGGTACCGTAACTAGCAGGGTTTTGTTTGGCAGTGGACTGCTAGATTTTCATCCAGACAAACATTATGTTGGCTGTTTATTTTTTTCTTGAATATGACCATAAATTGCGGGACACATCTTTGTCAAAAGGTAACGAAATTAAAGTCAGACAGCCTTTTTGAACTTTGAAAGTGAAACAACAACAACAACAAACTAGTCCAACTGGGTCAAGTTCGTTATCCACCTAAACTATTGGTTTATAAATCACTGAGCTTAATGGTAATTTCTGTCAGCAATACGGTCCTCAAGTAGGCGTAATTTATTACAAACTGGAATGTACTTGTTTTATAAATGCTACAACGCTTAGGCCTACACATAAACACTTTGCAGTCGTATGGGATAGTCCTACATGACGTCATACACAAATGACGTGAGTGGGAATTCCGGCACAAGTGCTGACGTCTGGCGGCAAAGTCCGCAGCCGGCTTCCTTGATTCAGCTGAGGGTCTTTGGCATACATTTTATTGCCAACATATTCTTGTAAGTCATGATAAACTGTACAAGTGGCGGTACCGTTGCATTTTCCGGTAAAGGGGTAGAAAATATTCCGCAACTGAAAGAGAATGTTTGTCGATAATTTTTTACATTACGGCATTTTGAAATAGATTTTAAAGCAGCTATCCACTTTATAATTATCTATAGTCATCACAATCCTCTTATACCCGTACCACACCCTGCCGACTACATCCGACGAGACGCAACTGGACAGTCATGACTATCCGTGGCAAGTCGAATGACATCGCTGAGGTGCATGCCACACTGGGCCAACGCTCGACGACGTCATAAAATTGCTTATACTTCTCTGCGCTTCGTTCGTCGGAGTTCAACTACGATCGAACATGTCCACATTCTTGCGACTGGTCCCGACTGGCTTCGGCGGCATGCAACACCAACACGCCTGCATTAGAATGCTCGTCCAGTTGTGTCGTGTCGAGCATAGTAGGCTTGGTGTGACATAGGTTTTTAACATATCAAAAAAGGACCTCTAGCGGACCTAACAATATTCCAAACATTCAAGTTGGGTACAGTTTAATGCTTATTGACAGGTTAAAAGTCTTTTGTTGTTTTATAAATGATTATTAAGTTGAGAAAATATGAACTGATACAGGCCAAGAGACCAAATAAATACAGGATTTCGTCAAGTCTGAAATAGAATACACACACAGTGTTATAGGTAACAACTTCTAGGTGTATTGGCATACAAGGTTTCGGTCTAGATTACAAGGCCGTTATCATGTTTTGTAACAGTCTTGGGATCTATAGACGGAAACTTTCTGTGCTTATAAACCTTGAAGTTGTAATGTACAACAATGTGTCCGTATCCTGTACCTATTAGCTTCTTAATTCCGCCTAACCAAATCCAAAGTCTGAACTTGTTTGTGCTCGTGGACATCTTTATTGCTAATTTTGCTTGATGTTTGTTGTCCAACGCGAATATTTATCTTTGTACTTTAGAATATCGTATCTCCTCATTTTATGTACATATTCCTTGCCTTAGCAAAACATGCTTATTTTAATCTTTTTCCGACACACCTTGAAAATTCAATAAATACCTTTTCCATGGACACAATGGTTATATTTGAGTTGGAAACGTCGTCCCAGGCTGTATTGTGTGGGGAGAAAATAGTAAAGGTCTTTGTATTATCCATCAAGTTAGTCACCAGCTCAGTGGAAAATGGTACCTTATTTAGAGTTGCACCAAATTTACTGTAAAATAAAAACGTCCATTTTTAAAAACGGATTATCATTTTCACTTTAGATTCTTGAAGTGACTGGATACCATCCCATGAACAGCTAAAGACAGATGGATTTCTTTCGGCATATGAGTGGCTGATACGAAGGAGGATTATGGAATTGCATTGCAAGAGCCTATATTCTGAGCCTTCTATCGTTTCAGTCTTGGCACAACCCCACAACATTTGATGTATATGCTGGTGTTAACGTTGTTTTGGATTAGGTGTGGTTCAATCCAAAAATGTGTTTTTACTAAATTTTTTTGTTTGCCTAAGTCAAATTTTATTATTTATATGAAAGACATTTACTGAAAGATAAATGGGGTCGATTGGTGTTATGCTCAAGGTTAGTTATGACGGCGGTGTATCCAACATAACACAACCACAGAAATGATAAATGTTATGTAAATGTTCTGTTCAAAATGAATATTCCTCCATAGTTTTGTCAATATGATACATATTGCTCTTATCACAGAGAGTGTTTTATCTTAAATTTATTGTTACCGACCGTTTACATTTACCTAAAATCAAACAAACCCAGCGCCTGATAGACGTTGACTCCAGGACTCACACCAAGTACGCCATTTATGACGTGGATGACTCCATTTGACATAGAGACGTCGAAGCCTTCAACCATGGACCAGTATCCACCTGTACCCACAAACACTAAAACAAATGACAGCAAGTTATATACTCCTATTGTCAAAATAAAAAAGTCCTACTTAAGCACACATAAACCTATATATGAACTATATATGAAAATAGAAAAAAAAACTCACCCACTTTATCCATGAATTTAACATCTACCGTTTCATTTTGCTCGAGAGTCAGAAGCGGAGTACTTCGACCAATCAGCATTGACGAAAAGGCAACTTGACCTTTGACCACATGGCGTCTGATAATCTAGAACCAAACACATAATGCGTGAAACAATTTGGAAATGTATATTTGTGTCGTTCAGAAAGGGACCATTAGCAGTATATTTGGGGATAAAGCTTTATAGTTCTAACTGACTCCAGTTCAGAAGAGTGTGCATACTGAGAGCCTTACGGGAATCGAACATCGGGCCACCAGATTCGATTCCCCAGTAATAAATACCAGCCACCGAGAACGCTTAGCCAACCAGCGATCGAAGTCTTATCCCAACAACTAAATTACTTTGAAAATCTAATCATCACTTGACACGGGCGTATATTCTATTACCGAACAAATACACTTTGAATCGTTTGCATATCTGCATAATATATAACTAAATGTATTTGAGAACATTTGTTCCGAATTGCTGGAAATGTATTTCTTAACGGATATAAATTATTTGTTTGTGTCATGTCGTGTGATGGTAGTCTTATTATGCATAAAATAAGTAATATAACTTGTAACTCACCTGCTCTAGTTGTGTATGATTTCTAGCTTTAATATCCTCAGTAACTGCATCAGGGTTGGGTGAGAATACCGTGAACTTAGATGTGGTATCATCTAGTAAATATCTAACATCTGGATCCTTCGACAGGAGGGATCTCAAACCACTGCAAAATTTAAACCGTATTATCGAGATTTCCTTAGCTCGTAAAATTAAAATCTCTGTTAAACAAAACACACTGGAAAGAAAGCTCATTTTTACTTGTACAAATCACAGATTGACTCCCTTGTCTTGGGCAGGTTCGTATTTATATGATCTTAGTCCAGTCAATAAATGTAAAAAGGATTGACCTAAACAAAAATATAAGAACTGAAATATCTAATGATACTGCCTGTTTAAACCCTTCCAGAAAACATATCAAATAAAATAGGTTGGGTGAAAATGCCTAATTTGCATATCTGTTATAGAGCACAGCTGTTATAAAGCAAAATATATAGAAATACATGTACATGCAACTTTGAGGCATTAGAAAATACGGCCATGGCAATTAGGCTATTCATGTTATGGTATTTAAGCTTTAGGGTGGCATTTAAACTTGCATGAATAAACACTCGCCTAAGTAATCAGTAAGACAATTTTGGGACTTGTTCTCTTACTGTAAATCAAGAAATGTAATTTTAACTTGTTGCCATCAAGCGACTTTCACAAGCCTGAAAATCATCAGTTAAAAACACTGTAGGAAAAATCATTAATTTGACCTCTTGATCTTGACATTGGCCTGGACCCAGAAGTTGCAGCATTTGAAGATGAAGTTATGTGTGTCCACTTTATATATGGAAGTTACCTTTCCATTTCGTCTAGCATCTAACTGATAGCTACACTTCGATGTTCATAATTGTTTAAGGCATGTGAATTCAAAATGTTGCTAACCCAAAAACTGAGTTTCAAAATTATCTTGAATACATTTATCAAGAACATTGGGGCAGAACTATGGGTTGTTGGAAAAAAATATAGGAAAATAAACATTTGGTGTGCGAGATTCAATTTCTCGCAAAAATCAGTAATTCCACCATTTGACTATCACAATGACTTTTTACTTGCAGCACAAATTGAAGTAATAAAGTGCCCTCTTTACGTATGTAAAATATGTCACATGTTCTAGAGTGTGACTTGTTGTCAGATAAAACTGGAAATAATTTAGAGAACATGAGTGGCCTACTCGATTGCCTCTTTGCGCTCTTCGTACTGCTTTGTACTGTATTTTTTATATCCAAACTATTGACCTTCTTTCTAATCCACCACATACTAGTAACAAAACAAATAGCAAGGGTCAAGGTATGGAGTGGTCATGACCATGACATATTTGTGTAATTTAAACTAAAGCGAAGTGAAAAAGGTCAAACTAAGTGGAATAAGAGGCAAAATTGAGCAATTTTGAGTTTATGCAATTTAGGAATGCTTCCTCAATGTTTTTGTTTTACTGTTTTGATTTTGGGAGGGTTTCAGGAGACATTTGCAAGAACAAGAAAATGCTTATGTGTCCATTTTGTCCTGGTCAAATAATATATTGTCTTTGATTATCTACTACGGTAGAGCTAGATTAAGGGCGACTGTATTGATAATGGCGTGTATATGTGGGAGAGTCGACATCTAGTACACTATCTAGATTAAATATGTGAAAGTATATCGCGCTAGCTAGCTTACGAATGACTTTCATGTTCAGAATGGTGTGTATATACGTGATAGGGAATATCAAGCGTGCTAGATAGCTTTGGGCGACATCTGCGTTAATGTCAGTCCTAGGATTCTTTTTGTTTTACGGACAGGGGTAAGATCTATGAAGAGTTACCTACCTGTACTCTTCACCAAAGTCAATCTCTTCCTTCAATGTTGATGAAAATCCTATCGGGTAAATTACAGCATTTAGTTCATGTACATGCCCATTCGATGCTGCCAGACTGGCTGTTATTTTAGCATTGTTCATGTAAATGGATTCATTCTGAAACAAGGTAAATGATACAATTCTTGAATCCCCTAAAATCCAGCTTATATCAGGACAGGCCAAAAATTTACCAAAAGATGACCTTAATGTTAGTTGGAGACGTTTGTAGATTCCCGTCAAAACAATTATAGAATGACATGATTAAATATAAAGGAAAACAAAATAAATTGGAAAGGACCCGTTGATGGCTTAGTAGGCTATACTAGAATGTAATACAAAAACTGACATATCCTCAAATATAAATTCATTAAGATGCAATATCGAACTACCATCAATTATGATATTGTTCATTAAAACATTTAGTAACAAAAATGTATAAATTGTAACTTTACACTTTTTAGAACTACACAAATATGGATTTAAATGAATTCTTGATATTTCAGTTCTTTGTTTGACTAGAGAGCAGATGGGTCGGCTAAAAGTTAACTCGCCATGGTTTGGGTAAGATTGAATATAGGCCATAGGGCCTACTTATAAATCACTATGCTTCATCCCGTCAGAATTAAACATCTAACTAACTGTTTCTAACAAAAAAATCCTGGCTTATGTTTCTTTCTAAATGCCGCTTTGTGTATCATATAATTGCAGCTATACAATATAAACAATGTAATAATTCTGCTTGATCAATTGTTTGAAATGTAAACCTTTGTCACAAGGATGGATCAGGTTTTATTTAAGTTTGACGCTGTGTAAATTTGTAGGAAAGTCGTCCACAGAGTCACATAATTGTTCTTGAACAACAGCTATTTCTAATTAGATTTGCAAATATCTATAACTGCCTTGTTTATTTCAAGCATTTACGATTATTCACCTACCTTCCAGCTGATCCATAGCTTAGGTAAATTCTTTCCTGTGCTGATACTCTCCTTTTCTTTCAGCTGAGCTAAATCCAAATCACCATGAACTGGAAATTTTTAAAAATTGGTACTGCATTCGTTCGTGTGTGCATGCGCGCGTGTGTGTGCAGTGATAATTAATTGCCGTTTACAAAGTTCAAGTATATTTCGAAAAGACAGACATTTCGGGAAAGCAGTAAATATTCGAACGCCTAGAACACGTCATCGTGGCATTAACAAGAAGATAAAGCCCCAAGACAATCCTGTTCATTAAATAAACTGATATGTTGGTTCTTTAGTGACCATTGCATACATACATGTATATATCACATAACACAGTTCTATGGATTTCAACTTCTTGAGCAGCGTTTCATTGCTGATACTAGAACCTTTCGCAAACTTATATATATTTCATAAAGCTTGCTAAGGGTGGTAGTATCTAGAGTGAAATGTTGCTCCATATTAATATTTGAAGTCGAAATCCATAGAACTGTGCTTATTATTGTTAGAGCTTCTAAATGCCAATAAAGCAAGTTACTTATAGATATTTTTTTTAAATATTTCTGTGACCCGTTTTTAATACTATTTGGATAATCAGCAATTGTAATACTAAATGTGTTTATTCTATTTCTGCCAGTGTTTTGTGTCTGTGGTGTGAGGCGGCTTTTATTCGCCTGGCTTTATCGTTATTCGCGTTTGAATTCTGTGCTTTCTGTGAAGAAGCGTAATCACAGTATTGCTTTAAGGATGGACAGCCCCTTCGAGGTCATTTATTCTTTTATTCGTTACTAACAACATCCTCCTTTTGCCATGCATTTAGGTAAAACCTTACCTTAAAATTTTAGTTAGAAGTCTTTTAATTTTAAGTTTTAAAATGTTGATTTAACTTTATGCCAGTGTACAGCTAGATGGGTTTCGCCCCATTTCTAGCACTTCATTTTCGGACAAAAATTAGGTTTTCAACTCTGTTTTCTCAAAACCTCTTTGAGCTACACCAATCGAATTTACTCTAGTGAACCATATCTTAGATTTTTTAAATTCGGCTTATTTTTTAATTATTCGTATTTTAATGCAGAAAACCAAATTTTAATCAGTAATTTTAGGAAAATTGCTATAAAAATAGAACTAGACAAAAAATCGGTTTAATAGATTATTACTAGATTATTATTATGTCACTAATAATCATGTCGAATTTCACGGGTGTAGCTCAAATATTTCGACAAAAGATGAAGTGCTAGAAATCAGGCAAAACCTGTCCACTTGCAATGAACTGAATCACAATTATCAAACTTAAAATAGAACGACTTCTAACTAGAATGCTTATGTAAGGGTTTCACTAAACGCCGGAAAAAAATGGGGAATGTTCTTATCAACAAATAAAAAATTAAATGTCAAATTTTGGCCTCGAAGGGGCTGTCCATCCTTAAACAGCTTGGTGATCAATATAATAAAATACATCATGAGCATTGTTCCATGTTTAGACATTAACTTGACGATCAATGACGATCAGTGCAAGCTAGGTTTAATAACTAGAGTTGGTGATAAGTTACAGGCCATGATAATTTCACATGTAAAATGTACCTTTTCATTCCGTTACAATTTATGATGAATTTGGTAATGGAACAAATATGCGCCATTGGAGGCAAAATGATATTCTGAGTTATGGCCAAAGGCATCAGACTTGGTTGTTCAGCTGTGAATAATACAATGTATTTTGTCATTTTACTTCAGAAGTGTTAAAGTGAGAAGTAAACAAAGGTGTTCATCTATTAACCATACATGTATGTGTGTGCAATTTGATGATATCTAAGCCACAACGATAACTTAAAAAATAATATAATCTGCATGTATGTACTGTTCACTTCGAATAATAAACCGTCAGGAGCGGTCTAACTTTATAAACGTCTTGAAGATTTATCAAACTTACCAATACAATGTTCCGCAATGCTACCAAGCCAATGAATGTTTTCCGCCAGTACTGGGTGTGTTCTCATTATTTTTTTAGCGGCATCATTTGTAGGTATAAATACAGTCAATAACACAGAGTTTCCAGCTAGATCGTTTTTTGTCTCGTCTGATAACCATCCCAGAAACTGAAAAAAACAGAAAATAGTTGGATGTGTTTTGGTTTATTCTTTCTTATACTTTTTAATATTTAAATACAAAGATATCTCGATGCTTTTAGCCAATTATTTCCTTTTGGTTGTTTTGTTGTTGTTTTGACCCTTATTTATTGTGTGGGTGATGGAGCGGAATAATCACGTTCATGAACTGGAAATCAGAAAGTTTAACTAATAAACAACTTTGGTCTAACCAATATGGGATCAAACCCATTTCCTACTTTTCTGCCGGAAATCAGAATCAGATAGAAGATGTACACTCTTGATGCGGTGGGGGTGGGGTAAGGGGGCGGTGGGGGGTTGAGTCCATCCACCCCCAGTTTTGAAATCGTTCCGCTGCCCCTGAATATATATGTTCATACTATTCTGAAGGCAATCGCAATTAGATTGAAGCCATACATTTTCGAAGCAGAAACGTACATGTAGGCTACTCTACAATATTGTGACATTTATGTCCATTCAGTTATCTTGCCGCATATAAGTTTGATTATAACAATGTGTCTATGAAAAACTATATTTCACTTGTCAAACCTAAGTTCTTCTAAAAAGGTCTTCTTTTGTCTGTTTTTCCAGAGTTCGATCAATTTTTTTATTAATTGAAAGAACAGAAGAACAGTACAAATAATGTGTTTGTCAAATATTATACGGAATTTCGTTTCCACTGTCAATCGTGTTCTGACAATAAATGCGCGTTTTTTTTAGGAGACAAAAATCATTAATAAAGTGACCCAAGCTATTTACACTATAAACAATAGTTTAAAAAAGGGTCCAACATTTGGGGAAATTTTTCATTGTCTTAAGTTGAAATGAGTATTTACATGTAAGATAGTAAATTAAATCGAATATATAATTAAATGTTATGGAGACATAAACTATATGTTATGAATGTGCGTGAATGTGGCGTTAGGAAGGTAATCAAAAATGTCCACATACCCAGGCAACAATTGTTGTACAATAATTTGTAGGGTAGTTCTTCGTATGCTATAAACTTTATTCGTGTTTTCTGTCCCGCAAAGCCCCAGCAGAAGCTGCACTTTCAAGACACTCTTCTCGCCTATTAAACCATTCAATATTTATTATACAGGCTGTGCAAACGATAACATACAATGCCAAAGGCAAGACTAAACTCATGTTACAAAAAACTATTTGGAATTGTGCTTGGTTTGAACATGACACAGAAGAGCGTCCTGTGGTAGTGGATTGGGTGGTATTCTGACATAAGACTTGACAGGTCTATAGAGTGTACACACTTCTGTCTATTGGAACATTACTAGCTTATCAAATATCAGATTAGATCATTTGTAGCAACTGATTTTAATGAAACTATTACTCAGCCCCTACATGTATTTGTATGGTTGAGTTACCTCCCGAGAAGCCAAGAGCCGCTACTATGTAGAAATGGCCATGCTTAATGACGCATAACTCAGCTCCAAAAGAGTAAGCATTAGCTCAATCTATAATTCAGCGGCCTCTAAAGCATAGAGTAAAGTATAAAGTAACCAGCCCATGTGCGATAATCTATAATCACACTAATACGGAAAATACAATGGCATGGAATAAGCAATTATGGTAATCAGACTAAACATGTCCGCACTGCGAGACATACCCCGTGACCGGCAGCTAAATTAAACCCTGCGGGCACAAATGTATAGGAGTTGAGACATGTAAATACAATACATGCTTCATCACCTTGACATTTGGGATGTGTGCATATATGATCAAATACTAATTATGTGACTGCAGGCTTTGAATCATGTATTATTAGCACAGGCCTCAAATCCTTGACATGTGTGCTGTGTCTATCTATCTTTTTTGTCTATCTATCTTTTTTTACAGAAATATGACTTGCGTATTATTATCAGGTATATACTACCTAATTTTTAGAACATTACTAAAATTATTGACAGAGGCATAGTTCATTTAGTTCGTGTAACATCAACAACAAAAACAAAGAACAAAAAAGACAAAATAAAAATGTCTGCTCTGTAATGACTTGTGTATTAGGCTTATTAGCAGGTATATACTGCCCAATTTTCAGAACAATCCTAACATTATTGACAGAGAAATAGTCCATTTAGTTAGTGTTAGATAAACAACAACAGCAAGAACAACAAAATCGTCAATAAGAGAGTGCGCAAGTTAACCACGGTGTAAAAAGAAGAGTTGATCAATGTAGTGTCAGTCGATTTTTTGCCAAAATTCTGCGGTATAGCCTCTTTAAAGGCCCTTTTATACTGAACGCGAACGCGACCGCGACCGCGACTGCGACCGCGAACGCGGCGGTCGCATTGGATTGCTTAACTATATTTTGAATGA